>PVHP010000631.1:0-135218 GCA_004024765.1 Zapus hudsonius
CTTATTACTCACCCACCACGACTCAGGGAACTGAGCGGAAGAGGGGGCGGAAAGATTGTGAGAGCCGTGGTGGGGGAGACTGTCCGGAGGCATGACACCCATCAGTAACAACACACTTGGGCCAGGAAGACCGGGATGAGTACTAAGATATACAGGATCCCTTGCCACAAGGACTAATACAGACAGCCCACGAAGGAGGGTATACAACTGATCAGGGATGGGGAGGGGGGGAAGTGGGGAATTCGGGATAACAACGCATGGTTTGCCCACTAAATAATGTAACTCAATATGGATAATAAATATTAAAAATTTTTTTTTAATTTACTAGTGTGTGAGTGTGTGCTTGTGTGTGTGTGTGTGTGTGAGAGAGAGAGAGAGAGAGAGAGAGAGAGAGAGAGAGAGAGAGGGAGGGAGGGAGAGGGCACATCAGGGCCTTTTGCCACTGCAAACATACTCCCAAACATATGTGCCTCTTTGTGCATCTGGCTTTATGTGAGTACTGGAGAATCTAAACTAATCTTTTTTTAAATCTTTGTTATTTATTTGAGAGAGAGAGAGAGAGAGAGAGAGAGAGAGAGAGAGAGAGAGAGAGAGAGAGAATGAGAATGGGTGTGCCAGGGTCTCTAGCCACTGCAAACAAGACTCCAGATGCATGCACCACCTTGTGTATCTGGGGGATCAAACTTGGGTCTTTAGGGTTTGCAGGCAAGCTCCTTAATGGCTGGACCATCTCTCCAGCCCCCAGACCTAGTCTTTGAGGCTTTGCACATAAGCACCTTTAACCACTGAACAATCCCCCTAGGCCTGAGGGATGATTTTTTTAAAGGTAACAATTGCATTTGAATATCTGGATGAACTTTCAGAAAATGAGTCACATCATATCTTCATTAATCAAATCAAGAATAACCATAAGCAGAGCCACAGAACTCTCCTAAGTGCCATGATCCCTCAGGACCAATATTCCTGAGGCTTAAGTGGGCACATGAATAAATAGAACCCCAAGCCGCATGCAGAAAGTACATTGAGATTTTCTGTCTGAGGACGTGCTCAAGTTAATACATGTTAAACTCGGGTTCCTATTTCTAAGGTGCACAACTTTAGCAAATGATTGAAGATGATTTGGTGTTTTCTCTACGAAATTAACTATTCCTCCAAATTTTGGCTTCATTTCACTGTTGCCTATTAGGTGTCTTACTATTGGTTGAACAGTCTCATTGTACAATAATACAGTGATAATATCTTCAAAGCAGCAATCCACTAAACAATATTGTAACAACTCCCGAACCAATAGAATAGAAAAGCATAGATCCATATCCTCTATAGCCTGCAAAGGAGCAGCCGTGGTCATACAGTGGTCAGTACTCTGCATTATGAGATGTACAGGAGTGGATCATTCCAGAAGGAGCAAGGAATGGTGTTGGGATCGTTGGCTAATTGTTTTATAAACAAATAACATCTTTTTTTTCTCTTTTCTACATACCATAATGAATTCCACCATGTCTAAAGAGTAAAAATAATGTGTGTGTACATATGTGTCAAATTTTGATAAAAATAGGGAAGTACTGTCCTAAGCTTAAATCTGTAGGAACTGGGAGCAGTGTGGGCAGGGCACTCCCCACCCCAAACAACCACTTAGCAACACTGTGGGGGAGCTTCAGTGTCTTTGAAACAACAAAGAAGTCTGAACATGATGTCACAGAAGGGGCTGGAAGAGTAAGTTGCCTGTCACAGTGGGACGGTCACATGTCTGCAGGGACCACCCCTCCCCTTCCAGCCCCTCAGCTTGAAGGGGAGGTGTCTGGTTAGAGCTGCAACCTATGTGCTAAAACTGATTGGTCAGATATGAACCAATCAGCTGTCCCTCTAACTCACCTGGGGAGGACTTAAAACTAGCTTCCTTAGAGGAAGTAGGCCCCTCTTCCCCCACATGGCAATGGAGTAAAAGGACTGCTGACCCAGGCCTCAGTGAGGTGCTGGGGTTGGGGGGCAGGCTCCAGACCTTTTCTCTCATGAACCTCTCTTTCTCATAAAGGGAGCTTTCTGTTATCTTTTCTAACTAAAGGCTGTTTATCTAACTAAATAATATAAGCTCTGTGAACTCTCTGACATGTGTTTTCCCCACGCTGGTGGCAGGAAAACTCTATAACTTCCCACATGATAACTGGGAAATTTCCCCATCCAACTCCCCTTTTCCTAATCTACTAAATTAGAATAAATGTGTAATTAAAATTTAATTCTGTCCCTGTGTACAATTCTTTGGCATTAGAGGACAAGAACTCGGAGTAGGAGAAGGGGGAAGGGAGGATTCCAAAACTCTCTCTCTCTCCCTGTGTTGCTTACGAATATTATCAGCAACCTGTATCACCACACTGTCCCCTGTTCTTGCACAACCAGACAGCAAGAGCAATCCTCTAAGCCAGTAGTATCCCTAGAGGAGAAAATTAGAGCAGGAGGACTCTAATAGTCTTTACCACCAAGGACTGTCAAAGACCCCCACAGTCCTCACTAGAGTGGAATCTAGCAGATAGCCACCCAGAGTCCATGTGACCACACCTCTCTAAAGCTGAGAGGAAAATATCACTGATGGACAAACACAAAAATCCTTGATAAGAACTGGTAAGCCAAATCCAACAGTATACTCAAAAGATCATAAACCAAATGAATAAATAAAAGTTCATATACCATGGCTAAGTGGGATTTAGCTCCAGGATATAGAATGTTCGAAATATGCAACTCATTAGACATTATTAGATTAAGACATTAAAACCACATGACCACCTCAACAGATTCAGAAAAAGCACTTCACAAATTTCCACATTCATTTATTCTTGATAAAGACTTTCAGCAAAATAGGTATAGAAGAAACATCCCGATGTGATAAGGCATTTATGTGAAACAGCTAACATAATCTGGGGGGGGGGGGAAAGCTCAGTTTTTCCTCTTGAGATCTAGTGCGGTGCAACAGTGTTCATCCTTAAAACCTCCACTCAACATAATGACATACCCAAAAAGAACTCGACAAGAAAAGAAAGGCATCCAAACTAAAAAAGAAGTAAAATACTTCTGTCTTAGTCAGCCACAAACCCGCTGGGATGAATCTCCAAACCACGCACAATTTGGGGAGGAAAATATTTATTAAACAGATCCAAGCAGAGACAGAGACAGAAGCCCACCACCAGCACCACAAGCAAGCACACTCCAACTAACAAAAGGAACTCCAGGCTTGAGCTCAGACTTGTTTTTGCATATGTAAAACTAGAATTCCAGACTCACCTCAGAAATACCTTAGGGCTGAACCCTAGGATCTGGCCAAGGTGACACACTTCCTCTAGCCAGAACTGGCTGGAGACAATTTACAATTTAAAAAACACAATTATAATAAACTCTATTGGGGGACATTATTCAAACTACCATAACCTCTAATTGCAGATAATGTGACTATATATATATATATATATATATATATATATATATATATATATATATATATATATATATATATATATATATATATATATATATATATATATAACTCTAAAGACTCAGAAAAAAGTTAGAATAAACAAATTCAATAAAGTTGCAGTATACAAAAATCAGCATGAAAACCAATGGTGTTATTACACACCAGCTACCAGTTATTCAAAAAGGAAATTAAGAATACCATTTTTGTTGGGTGTGGTGATGTGTGGGGAGCCGTTTGTGCCATAAAATGTGTCAACATTTGTTTTTGAAGGTCTCTGCTCTTCCTCCTACTAACTAGTGCTAAGTTCCTATCTTCTCTGCCAAACCTTCTCTTTTTGGCCTGCAGGCTTTCCTCCTAGAGATCATGACCCCTGCTGTGACCAAGTTACCTAGCAACCAGGTTGCTAATTCCCAGTAACCACCTTGCTCCCCTGTATATAAGGTGCTGCCTGCTTGTAATAAAATGAGTTTGATTGGTAATCCCGACTTGCTCCAGTCTCTCCTGTCTCTTGTCCCACCCATTCTCACCCCTTCTCCTAGGGCCCTCGCTGTGACTGACCCACGGGCGGGTAAGGACAGTGATATATGCTTTTAATCCCAGCACTTGGGAGGCAGAGGTAGGAGGATTGCTATGAGTTCAAGGTCATCCTGAGACTACATAGTGAATTTCAGGTCTGCCTGGGCTAGACTTTACCTCAAAAAAAAAAAAAAAAACTATAATAACAAAAACAATGAATACTTAGCCATGGGTGGAGGAGAATGTCCAGAGACATGGCCCCACAGTTACAACATACAAAGGGGGGTGGAACCAGGTTGACTCCTAGGCTATCCATAACCTCCTACCCCATGGACTGATCCAGACTGCCCACGGAGGAGGATATCCAGCTGATGAGGACAGGGAAGAGAGAAATTGGGGAATTTTGGGGAATTGGGGACATCAACACATTATTTGCTCATTAAGTATATCTAATTATGGATAATAAAGAGAAAAAAAGAAAATTAAGAGTAAACATCTTTGAAGATTTTAATGAAGCAACCCAATGTAGGGCTCCTACTTCCTAAGCAAATGTCAAATGATACATCAAGAGGGCAGGGAGATGGCTTAGCTGTAAAAGGCAGCTGCTTCCAAAGCCTGCTGGCTCAGGTTCAATTCCCCAGAGCCCTGTGAAAGCCAGGCACACAAAGTGGTGTATGCATCTTGAATTTGTTTACAGTGGTAAGAGGCCCTGGTGCGCCATTCTCTTTCTCTCTCAAATAAACAGAAATATTTAATAAATATCCATTAATATTAATGTATTCGCTTATGTAAGAAATAAGTTGAGTAAGAATGGGCTGGAGAGATGGCTCAGTGGTTAAGGCGCTTGCCTGTAAAGTCTAACAGGGGCTAGATTCCCCAGGAGCCACATAAAGCCAGATGCACAAAGTGGTGTATACATCTGGAGTTCTTTTACAGCAGCTGGAAGCCCTGCGTATCCATTCTCTCTGTTGCTCTTCTCTCTGCTTGCAAATAAGTTTTAAAAACTTTGTGGTGTCTTAAAGAAGCTCTTGGCTGCCCTCTTGTGGATAAAAATATCTTTCCATTAAAAAAGTCTGCAAGACAAGTTACCTTGGAAATTGAAGAATTTTCTCTGAGGGCCTGGAGTTAGTTCAAATTACTTTGCTGCCTCCACTGTATATTCTTCTGCTCTGTTCATAAGTGTAATCAAAAGGAAAATAAAGCACACCTTAAATCCCAACACTCGGGAGGCAGAAGTAGGAGGATTGCTGTGAGTTCGAGGCCAGCCTAGGACTACAGAGGGGGGTCAGCCTTGGCTAGAGAGAGGCCATTCCTTGGGAAAAATGAAGGGGGGATAAAGTCTTGTCTCTCGGCAAACACCTGGCCAGGTGCATAGAGCAGAGCTTAGACAGGCTCTGAGAGATGCAGTGGAGGCCTGTGGTCAGAGCTGCAGCCCCAGGCAGGCAGAATCCAGGGGGAAGATGGACAAGGTAGGCTGGAGAGCCCTGGACTGGAGTGGATCTCCTTGGTTTCTTCATCTGTCACACTTGGAAAACAGTCTCTCAGAGAGCCGGGCATGGTGGTGCACGCCTTTAATCCCAGCACTCGGGAGGCAGAGGTAGGAGGATCACCGTGAGTTCAAGGCCAGCCTGAGACTAGAGAGTGAATTCCAGGTCAGCCTGGGCTAGAGCGAGACCCTACCTCGAAAAAACAAAAAAAAAAAAAACAAAAAAAAAAAAAAAAAAAAAAAAAAAAAAAAAAAAAAAAAAAAAAAAAAAAAAAAAAAAAAAAAAAAAAAAAAAAGAAAGAAAGAAAGAAAGAAAGAAAAAAAAAGAAAAGAAAGTCTCTCAGGTAGCCATGTGGAGTTTCCACACTGAGCAAGGTGGCTCTGTCCATGGACTAGTAATGTAATGTCTCTTTATCTTCCCGCTACTGCCACTACCTCTGCCACTCCTAGGTGTAGGGAGTTGAGACGCTTCTGGAAGTTTCTGCTGATCGGTATTGAGTATTCAAGAATAGAGATAATGGGGAGGGGCTGTTGTGGTTTGAGTGTGACATGTGCCCCATAGGTCCATGGGTTTGACCTCTTCGTCTCCAGCTGGTGGCACTAGATTCAAGCATTGCAGAGCCTTTAGGAGGTAAAACCTTGCTGGAGGAAGGGAGCCACTAGGGTGGATTTTGTCATTCCTGTCCTCTCTACTCCCTCACTGTCCATTCAGTGTAGCCAGCTGCCTCACACTCCTGATGTAATGCCTTCCCCACCATGGTGGCTTGTACCCCTTCTTAAACTGTAAGTCAAAACAAACCCCAAGCGACTTCTTGTCAGGTATGTGATCAGAGTAACAAGAAAAGTAACCAATACAAAAGCCGAATTAAAAACAGCACCTGTGTCGGAGCCCTATGTCTGTAGCTGCCTCTCTGTGTAACTCTTGGTATGCACTCACTTTCCTTAGGTTTGAATTTCTTTTTTAATTTAAAAATATTCTTATTTATTTATTTATTTATTTAAGAAAGAGAGAGTCAGTATGGGCATCCGAGAGGGCCTCCTGCCACTGCAACTGAACTCCAGATGCATCCACTACTTTGTGCTCTGGCTTTATGGGTATTGGTGAACTGAACCTCCGGACATCAAGCTTTGCAAGCAAGTGCCTTTAACTTCTGAATCATCTTTCCAGCCTCAGAATTTCTTTTCTGTTCTGGACTAGAGTTCTACTTGATCACAGGTGCACAGCTCTGAGAACATTTTAGAACCACTTGGGAAAGTTGACAGAGAAGAGGATGCAGAGGTTCTACCTCAGACCGATTAAATCGGATTTTACCAGGATCAGGCCTGAGCATTCATTAGTGCATCTAGCTCAGGCTAAGTAAAAATGTACTTATAAGTGCAAAACCAAAAGTATCCAAAACAATCATAAATTGGGTGCAAAACTCATAATAGAGCTGCATGAGCAAGAGTGCGGTGTTAGCTCAGCCACAGATGGACCTATTCATAGACCATTCATGCCCGAGCACTTTAATTGTGCAAAAGGTGATACTGCAGTATGGTCAGGAAGGGTAGACTGTCTAATAAACGATGCTGCAGAGGAAACAGTAAATCTTGTAAGCATCTCTTCGTGGTCTTGGGACAGTGTGAGAGCCAGAGTCCAGGCTGGCCCCATACCGTTTGCGTACCTGCCTCCCACCCTGATTTATTGGGACTGCTTCAGAGCAACAGGTAGGCTATGGTGAAATGATGGTGTGAAACTTTGGAAGCTAAGTCATAAAGAACGTTGTGATTTCTTCCTTCTCTTCTGGAACACTTCCTTCCTTCAACATAAGCTAAGTGGCTTGTTGTGAGAGAAACTAAATGCAATGCCTAACCCTTGACTGGATTTCATAAAATCTATAAAGGACATTGATTCAATTAACTCAATTGGAGTTCAGATAGATTTAGATAGAAATGTGTAAATATCAAATTTGCTAATGTTGATGACTAAACTGTGCTTATGTGAGAATGACTTATTCTTGGGAAATATGTACTGAGGCATTATATATAAAAGCTCATAATTTGAATTACTCTCAAATACATTAGAAATCCCATGTCTACATATAGTAATAGATTTAAAAAAAGAAATTTATCTGGTTATAGTAGTATATACCTGTAGTCTCAGCACTTGGGAGGCCAAGGCAGGAGGATCATGAGTTCAAGGCCAATCTGAACAACATAGAGACATACTATCTTTTAAAACTACAAAAACAGAGCTGGGAATGTACACTCCTTTAATCCCAGTACTCAGAAGGCTGAGGTAGGAGACTGCTGTGAGTTCAAGGCTAGCCTGAGACTACATAGTCAATTTCAGGTCAGCCTGGGCTAGAGTGAGACCCTACCACAAAACAGAGGAAAATATACAAAGCAAATACAATGCTTTGCTTCCCACGTTCTTTTGGCCTGTGCTCTCTGTTTTGCAGTGTGTGTGTGTGTGTGTGTGTGTGTGTGTGTGTGTGTGTCCTCTCCAGAGGCTTCTTCCCTGGAGATTTCCCTATGTAGAGGGGATTCTCTCCCCTCTCCCCTCTCCAGCTAGACAAGGAGAAGAATTCCCTTTTGTCTTGAGTCTTTTAGTTAGCATTCCCCTGGATCCTAATTTTCTCTAAAATAAACCTCATAATTCATAATTTACTCATCTCAGAGTTCATCTTTTTCAATTCTTTGTTAATTTGGATAAGGATCTGAAAGTTGGGGTTCACATCTTCTTCTGAAATATATGGGATTCCTCCCTGGACCCCAAATCCTGCCTTGTTAGGATGGTGTTGCAGTCAGCTTCTCATTGCTGTCACAAAGAACCTGACCAAAAGCAAGCTGATGAGAGGAAAGGGTTTATTTTGGCTTGCAGACTTGAGGAGAAGCTACATGATGGCAGGGAAAACAATGGTACGAGCAGAGTGTGAGTATAGCAGGGGGCAAACAGCAGCAGGAAGGGGTGCCAAACGGAAGCTGGCTATAAAACCCATAAGACCACCCCCAACAACACACCTTCAGAAAGGTTCCAATTCGAAAATTGTCATCAGCTTGGGATCAAAGATTCAGAACACATTAATCAGGGGAGACACCTGAATCAAACCACCACATTCTGCCCCTGGCCCCCAATAAACTGATAACCATACATGATGTACAATCCAATGCATTTAGTCCAACTTTAAAAATCCCTAAATTTTTATCAATCCCAATGATACTCAAATATCCACATAATCTAAGGTCTTTTTGCTTTTTTAATACAGATTTTTTTTTTTTTTTGGTTTTTCGAGGTAGAGTCTCGCTCTAGCCCAGGCTGACCTGGAATTCACTATGTAGTCTCAGGGTGACCTTGAACTCACGGCAATCCTCCTACCTCTGCCTCTCGAGTGCTGGGATTAAAGGCATGTGCCACCACACCTGGCATTTAAGACAGACTTTTAAAAATAGTTTTTATTTATGAGAGAGAGAGAGAGAGAGAGAGAGAGAGAGAGAGAGAGAGAGAGAGAGAGAGAGAGAATGGATGTGTGCCAGGGCCTCTAGCTACTGCAAACAAACTTTAGATGTATGCACTTCGAATCACTATGGAAACAAATCTCTGGCCATGTCTGTGAGGGATTTTCTGGATTTGGTAGGAGAACCCACCATAACTGTGGATGGCACGATACCATGGGCCTGGTTCCTGTACTGTATAAAAAGAGAATGTTAGGGTTAGAGAGATGGCTCAGCACTTAAGGCACTTGCCTGCAAAGCCTAACAACCCAGGTTCTATTCTTAGGTCCCATGTAAAGGCAGATGTAGGCAGTGGTACATGCATCTAGAGTTTGTTTGCAGTAGTTAGAGCCCTGAGTGCTCATATTCTCTCCATCTCTCTCTTTGCAAATAAATTTTAAAAAGTTTTTAGAAAGAGAGAGAAAGCTAGCTGAACACGCAATATTTATTGCTCTCTACTTCCTGCTGGTGTGACAATGTGACTCTGGCTTCCTAACGCTGCCATACTTTCCCTGCTGTGATGGACTTCCTCTGGACACTGTAAGCTGAAAATAAACTCTTTCTTTCTTCTTCTTCTTCTTTTTTTTTTTTTTTTTTTTTGGTTTTTCGAGGTAGGGTCTTGCTCTAGTCCAGGCTGACCTGGAATTCACTCTGTAGTCTCAGGGTGGCCTTGAACTCACGGCGATCCTCCTACCTCTGCCTCCCGAGTGCTGGGATTAAAGGCGTGCGCCACCACGCCCAGCTACTCTTTCCTTCTTTAAGTTGCTCTGGTCAGGTATTTTGTCCCAGCAATGAAAAAGTAGCCTATAAGTCTACACACATATAATGTTTCCTGGATATCACTCCATTTTCCCCCTTGGCCAGCCAGGATACTGTTTGTTTGTTTGTTTGCTTGTTTGAGGTAGGGTCTTGCTCTAGCCCAGGTTGACCTGGAATTCACTTTGTAGTCTCAGGGTGGCCTTGAACTCACGGTGATCCTCCTACCTCTGCCTCCTGAGTGCTGGGGTTAAAGGTGTGCGCCACCACGCCGGGCTTCAGCCAGGATACTTTCCAAGGAGTGTGGAATTTTGAAAAGCATGAAGCTTCAATTCAAAGCCATTTCAAATCCATATCTGGCTTGTTACTGGATAAATTCTATTCCTAATTGTTGGTGGTAAATCTTTATCTCTCCCTCCCCAAATAACTCCTGTATACAGCTGAGGTTTGCAATGTGTTGTTGTATAGATAGTAAAATAGACACTCTCTCTCCAGGAGCAGAGAAGTGGCTATAAACCTTGGTCTCTTCACCTTTAGAAGACAGCATAAAAGGCCTGGGACCTGTTAGAACAAGGCCAACAGCACAGTGGTTCAAAGCATGCACCATGAAAACAGACCGTCTAGGTTTGAATTCTGCCAGAACCATTTATCTTTTGTGCAGTCTTGGTTAAGTTTCTTTACCTAAGCTTGTGTATAAAAGAAGAATGCTACCACATAGGATTGCTATGTGGACTTAATGACATCGACCAAGGCATCTAGAACAATGGAGAACATACTAGAGGGCTGAGAATATGTTGGCTGCTACCACACACAAAACCATTTAATATAACCAATTAGTATACAAAAATGGTTCAGAATGATAACCATCATTATTACCATTGTTATAAAGGTGAAGAAATGGTTCACTTTGGAAGCATAAAAGTTTGTATATGGAATATTATGCAGATCAACTTCCCAGAGAGTGGTAATGAACTTGGGCCATGGTTGTTGTCCCACCTGGTGATTCCTATGTGAGGTCTTTCTGGCTGAGGTTTGATGAGTCCATTCTCAACTGAGAAATATTCTGCTTCCTAGAACATAGAAGGGGAATTCTGAGCTACATTCAATAAATCCCTTAGCCACTAATACATGTTGTGAAACAGGCAGTGTTTCCTTCTGTATGTAAGACTGTACTTGAGAAATATGTAACAAAAATTTCCTCTCCTTGGCACGAAAGGCCCAAATAAACTCTCACTTGGATTGCAGAATCCTACATACTTAGAGCTCTGAATCACGATTGCATCGATCATGTTACACTCCGCTTTCTATTTTACCAAGGGCAGCATTTCCTGTAAGTATTCGCTTGAAGTGAGTTTTCAGTACTTTGTTACCAGGAGGCCCACATTTTAGACTAGACTTGAATTTCAGCTTGTGAATTGGGAATGCCACCGTGCTTAGGAATGGAGAGAAAGGTTTTCCAAAGGGAACCTGCAGGTAGATAGCAGCTGGCCCAGGATGAGTAGCATGATAAGAAAAGCAGAGACATGCATTTGAAGTCAGCCATGACATTTCTTTTCTATAAGCTGAGATGATAAAATTATAAGACTGTTTGGTATTTTTAGAAGTTTTGCCTTATATGTTTTAGATGTAATTCTGAAAACATGTTTGTAGTACTCAGCTTTCTTGTTGCTGCTCAGAAAAGAGCCATTTGGCTTACGGACTCGAGGGGAGACTCCATCCTGGCAGGGAAAACAATGGCATGAGCTGAGGGGTGGACATCACCTCCGCCACAGCACTGCAAACAGTGGCAGGAAGGTGTACCAAACACTGGCAAGGGGAAGCTGGCTATAACACCCATAAACCCACACTCAACAACACACCTCCAACAAGGTTCTAATACCTAAACTGCCATCAGCTAGGGATCGAGCATTCAGAATACATTCGTTTGTAGGGGACACTTGGATCAAACCACAACAATCTGTCCCTTGCTCCCACAAACTAATAATCATACATGATGTAAAATGCAATATATTCAGCTCAACTCCATAAGTCCCCATGGTGTTTCTTTCAACTGAGCCATAATACCAAAAGAACAAACCCATTATGGCACAGAACATTCATACTGCAAAAGATAGCATTAGGCATAGCAAAAACAGATTGAACCAATACAAGATTTAAAACAAGCAGGGCAACATCAAACTCTATCTCCAAGTCTGATAATTCTAACCAATTAACAAGTCTCTTGGAGATCTGATTCTGCCCCTCCAGCTTAGCTACTCACAGTCCAGGAAAACTTCATCCAGTGCTATCAGCTCTCCTTGGCATAAGAATCTCATAGTCCTGGCATTTCACTGGATCTCCACTGCAAACCATGGTTCATCCTCATAGCTCCATAGGGCCTCCACGCAGGCAATCCAATATACCTGCTTTACACTGCCCACGCCCAAAACCTGTGTTGCAAATCCAATGACCCTTTTATTCTTGCATTTGTTATATACCATAGTACCAGGTGGGCCACCAGCTTGTTGATCTAGGGGGGAGCAAAGCTGACTTTGAAGAACAGGAAACTTCCTTCAGCACTCAGGCCCCTTGCTTCAAAGAGTCCACATTCTTCCTGCTGTCCCAATCAACCTCAATGGCTGTAATTTCTCAAACAATTACAGCTGAACAGGAAGTAGTTTCAGCTCAAAGCTTTCCTTTCCTTCTGTGCCATCTCCATCTGCTCACACCAGTCCATTTCTACACAAAGAAACTCTGCACTAGTTCTCAGGACACAGGCACACAGAACCAGCAAGCCTCTCACACAAACTGCCTCTGACAGTCCTGACAAAGTTCCCTCTCACCCCTGTAAGCCAAACCTCACATAGTTCTGACTACATTCAGGTCTTTTGACTCTGACCAGAATGGTCCATCAAGCTGTACTTACAACAGTGCAAGGCATCTCTTAGGCCAAGGCTTCAAATCCTTCCACATTCCTCCTGCAAGTCAGCTCCAAAAGCCCAAAGTTACAGAATCAGGGGTCCAGCAGTGACAGACCCCACACTCCTGGTACCAAATCTGTTGTAGTCAACTTTCTCTTTTGCTGCATAGAAAGAACCCAATCAAAAGTGGATTGTGGAGGAATGGGTTTATTTTGGTTTATGGACTCAAGGAAGGTGTGCCAAACACTGGTAAGGGGAAGCTGGCTTATAACACCGATAAGCCTGCCCCCAACAACACATCTCCAACAAGATTCTAATACCCAAACTGTCATCAGCTGGGGATCGAGCATTCAGAACACATTCATTTGTGGAGGGACACCTGGATTAAATCCTAACAATGTTTTAGTCAGATATGTAAACATGACTACAGCCTTTCAAATGGGTTATGTTTTTCAATTGTGCAAATTATTATTTCCATGAAACCTGAATTTTGCAGTGAGTCAGTCTTTGGAGAGACTTTCTGGCTTTCACTGCTATACCACTCATACCAACTGCACCTTCTGGTTTTCTGCCTTATGAAATCTATAGCATTTCTCAACTGTTGTTTTAATAAAAAAAAGAAAAAGGAACAGGTCCGGGTCTGGCTGGAGTTTTCCCAGGGCCGCTTCTGTTCCCTGGTGTGCCTGTGGGAGAGCGTGGGGGGAGGGAGAGGTGCTAGGGCGCTGATCCCGGGCAGTGGGTGGAGGCGTGTCCAGCTGGCTAGCACCGGGGCACAAACTGCTCTGGGTCATTCCTCTGGAAGTGGCTGCTGGGGCACTCCATATCAGCAGCACAGAAGTGACCGCTGGCGGCAGCGGCAGGTCCGATGGCTGCGGCGGACCCGAAACCGGGCACCCATGGAGGCATGTCCGTGGGCCTGAGAGCCCACAGAAGTGTTATAGCTCTGTGTGTGTTCAGCTCTGGAAGCATGGCTTCCTAGGGGAAACACGGTTTTCCATGTTACAGTGCAGTCACGGGCAAAGACCCGGGGGGAAAAGCATCCATGGCAAGAAGTCCCATAAGAAATCCCAATCACCAATCAATCCTTTATTGTAGCAACATCGTGGGTTAAATAGAAATTGAGGAGGAGGGTGGGAAAGAAATGGACAACGGAGATTGGCAGAAATCAGTAACCTGTGAATACCTGCTTTGCATGTGGACGTGAGCTTGGGCACGTATCAGTTGGTGAGGGTAGAACTGCCATCTTCTAGGCACAGCTGGGGTGCGAACCTGGGTCTATGTGGCATGCTTTTTGGGGGGTTGGGAGTCTCAGAGTTGAGGGTGGAGATAGAGAAATGCCTACCTGGGTTAGCCACCGGGGTTTCTGACCTCATTCAACACCCTCTTAACCCTTTGTCCTCCGTGCCCTCCTTAAGCAGTACCAACACTCAACAACATGCAGGAAGCAACACAACCTTTCATTCATTCCCAAGAGGCCAGAAGTCACTAATTTCCCACAAATAAAAGAAAAATTCTAGCTTGCTCTACTAATCTCCACCCCTACCCGCATGAATGCTTATGGTTGTTAGGAAGTCCTGTCCTTTCATGTAGACCTATAACCCACCAGAGTAAAGATTTCCCCAGTTATCTCTGCCTGGCTTACACGGTTTTGATGGGACAAAGACCTGTCTACTGCTTCCTACTTTTGATGTACTCAGAGCCCACTACTGGGTATGTTATCAAATCATACTTTTTTGATGTCTACTTTTTAAGTGTTACAATTATCCATTTATGGGACAAAATTTTTTAAAGGCATGACTTACTCAGTTCTCTGTGCCAGGCTCTTGCTCTGCCAAGGCTCTTGTGTTCTCTGAGACGGTTCAGTGACCAGGGGTGATGCAGAAACAAAAAAAAAAAAAAAAAAAAAAAAAGAAAAGAAAAGAAAAGAAGAACAATGCCAATGTCTAGGTGAAGGAGCAAGTAAGGGACTGCAGAAATTGTTATCACATTCTCAAGAGCTCAAGGCCACTCTTGGGACAAAGACTTGTAGTCCCAGCCAAAGAATGGTTCTATTGAAACTGTCATCTGACTGGGACTGGGGAAGAGGGAGAGGAGGGGGAGGAGGGTGGCCTTCCTGCTTCTGGAGACTATAAACAGGAGGCATCTCCATGTGCAATAGATGCAAAGTTGTTCCTCCAACCATGCTTTTTATTGACAGAGGACGATATCAGGGTCAAGGGAGGGTGGGTGTCTGTCTACATGTCACTTTGTAACAAGGGAACTGGGATTAGAATTTAAAGAGTACCCAGCTAATTCCAATATACCTCAGAATTTAAGGAGTACCTGAATTCTTGTCTATAAATTTAAAGAATTAAAATTATAAACCACCAGAGGATAAGGTATAGTGGGAGACTTTGTTTAAAAGAAAATGGAAAGTTAGGGAGATCTCCAGTCACTAATGTGGAGAGAGCACGTGGGAGAGGTTTTAGTCACAGATCTGTAAATCTGTACAGGTAAGCCAACCAAGAAAAAGAAGGAAAGAGATCAGAGGACTCCTGTCATGAGGGAAAAGGTTCATGTGAGAAAGAACCCCATCCCCTCACCACAGTCATTAAGCTGTGGTGAGGAGAAGCCTTACCTACCTAAGGCCTGGAAATTCAGAGGTCCTTCGGCTAGCAAGCCATCTTGGGGAGAGAGGGCTGGACTTCATTTCAGTGACTTATATAACCTGGGTCAGGTAAGTCAGAGAGACAGCCGGTTGGTCCATACCTGACCAATCAGTTTCAGGATTAGGTTTTACCTCAAGAGACATCTCCCACTCAAGGGAAGGGGGTCAGGTATAGAATCTATGGAACTTGTCTGAAAGAGTTAACCATCACAACATGGCACACTGGAACCTGCCCCAGGACTCCTGGATTTTCCCTACTGCTCTCTTTCCTTTGTTTTATTGAGGTAAGGCGTTTTCTAGAATAGGGTCTTTTATGTAGTCTAGGCTGGTCTTAAACTCAAATCCTCCTATCTCCTTTCTTTCTTTACATCACACCTTCATATACTACAGATGGCCTCAAATTTGAGAAGCAGGGATTACAATACAGGGGGTGGGGCACACTGAATGCTGGTGCCCCTCCAGATTCACATGCTGAAGCCTATGTAAGAGTATTTGAAGGTGGGCCTTTGAGAGATGATTAGATTATGATGGAAGACCCTTGGGAATGGAATTAATGTTCTTATAAAAAAAGACATCAGAGAGCTCACCTTATATTAGTCTAGGGAGACAGAAATAATGGAAAGGAATATATGCTATACAACAGCATTTAGGATGGCTCACATAATGGAGATGAATTGTTCAACAATGGCAATCTTCAGGATGAGGCTGCTCAGTCCACAAGGCTGGATGCCTCAGTAGTGTCAATCTGGCACTGAGGGTCTGGAGGGTTCCTGAGAGCCACTGAGGCCAAAGAGGCAGGGTTCTGATGTCAGTGAAGGAGGGCAGCAGAAGGAACAGAGATAGACTCACTCACCAGCAAGAAGCAAATGCAGGCAGACCTCTATATGTAAGTCTCTGCTGAAAGCTGCTCCAATTCTTGGAGGGAGGATCTTCTCCCCTCAGTGAATCCTTCCCTCACATACCCACCCAGAGGCATTTCTGTTTGTTGACTCCAGATCCAATCAAGTTGGCAATCAAGAAGAACTCCGCACCCCTCACTCACACAAGGGTCCAATGAGAAGGAACCATCTACAAGCCAAAAACTAACATGCTAATCAACCATTTGATCTGTTGGTGCTTTAACTTGGGGCTTCTCAGCCTCTAGGACTGTAAGATATCTTTACTGCTTATCAAATAATGAAGTCTTGTTAAAGCAATCCAAAAGGACTAAGACCAGTCATGCATCTTTCTTTCTTGAGGGACAGAAGCACAGGCTGACAATGTACATGTATTCATGTTGGTCTACTATGGAAACAGTTGAATAAACTTTTATAGTCACAGAACAAAGAAAATCATGAATTAATGCACTTACCTAATACATTGATGAGGACAGGTAGGAAGGTTAGAGCAGAGTGGGGAAAATCCCAGGTATCACATTGTAATTGCATATGTATTTCTTTTTTGAAAACTATGTTGTGGGGCTAGAGAGATAACTCAGTGCTTGCTTGCAAAGCCTGACAGTCTGGGTTCAATTCCCCAGTACCTACGTAAGATGCACAAAGTGGCACATGCATCTGGAGCTCATTTGCAGGGGGAGGAGGCTCTGGCATGCCTGTTCTTTCTCTTCTTCCTCTCTCAAATATTTAAAAATATTTTGACAAAACTATACCTGGATTATATTTGACCTTTCATTAGATACAACTTGTAAATGAGAATTAAAAGGTAAAATTCATCTAAACAATATTCTTCATACTCTGCCACCTTGGCTCCGCCTCTAACCACATTTAAGTCTTCATGTCCTTTCCCTGCTGCAAGACTTTTTTTAAAAAATTTGTCTGAGTATCATTTATTTTTTTATTATTGTACATAATGAGTTACATTATTTAATGGGCATGCAAGACTTTTGTTATGTTTTCTGTTCTGTATTTACTATGTTGTCTAGAATTTTTCATAAATTTATTCATTCTTCAAGTTATTAGGTTTCTGTGAATAATCTTCCTTTTTCATTTCTATTCTTATAGGTTTTTGACTTGGCTACAGACAAGTACTTAATGAACTTTATTTTTTAAAATACTTGATATTTATTTTATTTATGTGTGTGTATGTGGGTACACCAGGGTCTCTTGCTGCTATAAAACAAATGCCAGTCATTTATGCCACTTTTTGCATGGGCTGCTGTGGAACTGAACCCTGGTCAGCAGGCTTTGCAGGCAAGTGCCTTAAACCACTGAACCATCTCTCAAGCCCCATGAACTTTATTTTGCAGAATTAGATATAAAAATGAGGTCAAAAGGCTGATACAAGACACAGCTCTTGATCCAAAAGGAATACGAGCATATTTTAAGCCAAATATAAACCCAGAAACATGTATTCATGTTGCCCTAAATGACACGGTCTACCTAGAAACATGGCTGCATAAACTTTATAATCACAGAACCAAGAAAGTTGCAAATGAATGCAATTACTTAACACATTGGTGGGGACATCAGGTAGGCAGGCTACAGCAGAGGGGGGGGAAATCTGTGCTATCCTGTAACTTTCTTAGCTTTTGGACTGATGGAAGCAAATGATCAGATGAGTAATAAATTCCAAAGGTTTTACCTAATGTACAGAAGTGGGCGATAAATGGCTATCGCTAAGTGACTAAAGATAACCCAACATTCCCTCTCCCCACCATCAGAAAGTCGTAACCAGTCCGTAGAGGTGACTCTTTTTTTCAGGAAACTTCCATTCACAAAGCAATGACACACAGGACTCCCTATCATTACTTCCACTTAGGGCACCAATGACTTTTGTCTGATGGTGAGTTTGGGCATCCTTTTTTTTTTAAGTATTTATATTTTATTTATTCATTTTCAGACAGAGAAAGAGAGAGAGAGAGAGAGAGAGAGAGAGAGAGAGAGAGAGAGAGAGAGAGAGAGAGAGAGAGAGAATTAGGGCCACCTCCTTGTGGGTCTGGTTTATGTGGGTCCTGGGGAATTGAACCCCGGGGCCTTAGGCACTAGAGGCAAGTGCCTTAACCGCTGAGCCATCTCTCCAGCCCTGGGCGTCCTTTTCTATACCTACAGGTAAATAAAAAGTTTACCACTAAGGTCCAGCAAGATGGGCCTACTTGGCCAAGTCTCCCAGCGCAGGAACGGATAGCTCTTCCTTTCCAGGGTTTTTGGTATCAAGATTTAAACTCCCCAAGGGGCGCTCTCTCCACAAGATCCATATTGGTCGACGCACGCTGCAAGGGTAACTGAAGGTCACCGCTCCCCTCCCTCCCCCGGGCAGCCGATCCCAGTAGACCATCCGGCCAGCCTGGGGGCGTGGCTTCCCGCCCGCGAGGCCCCGCCCCCGCTGACGTCACCCCGCTGAGGTCGCGGGGCCGCGGGTGCCCGCGGGGCTCCAGCCTTCCTGCTAGATCTCCCGCCGCCGCCGCCGCCGCCGCCGCCGCCGCCGCCGCCGCCGCCGCCGCTGCACCATGGCGTTCGTCACCCGGCAGTTCGTGCGCTCCGTGTCCTCGTCGTCCACCGCCTCGGCCTCGGCCAAGAAGATCCTGGTCAAGCACGTGACGATCATCGGCGGCGGGCTGATGGGCGCGGGCATCGCCCAGGTGAGTCCCCGGGGGTGCGGCAGGCCGCGAGGCCCGTGCCCTGGCCGAGCCTCCCTCCGGTCCCCCAAGTTCAGAACCCTCGGCCCGGCCGCCGCCCCCCGCTGCGGGCGTGCGTGCACGCGGGCCCGGGGAGCCGGGACCCGACGAGTTGGCCCACCGCCCGGGGCCCACGGGAATCAGCTTGCCCAGGCCGGCGGGCTGCCATCAGCCTCGGTTTTCAAGTCAAATTCTGCAGTCGTAGCCGGAGGATTGTCTTTCTCGGGGTCCCCGCCCGTCCCCAGGCTCCTTGGCCTGCGGGCGCTTTTGCACCCACTTAAGTCACCTTGTGGGAGCTGGTGGGGCCTGGGACTCCGCCCACCCGGGCTGGGGACCTTTGACCTTTGACCCAGTGCCCCGGGTACTGAGATCTGGACGCGGCGAGGGCCCTGGAGGAGCTTCTGATGGCCTCTGGGGGACTCTGCCCGGTGCCAACCGAGCCAAGGTTCAGGGTCATCCGTGCAGTTGGCAGGATACTGTAATGCTTCTTGTTTCACTGCGTTCATTCCCACTCACGTTGAGGATCGGGATTTGTATGTCCGTGCTGATGAATTCTTAGCTTTTCTGTCGTTTCAAACTTGACCTCTTGGGGATTGTGGGGATGATGGGGGTTCACCTCATCTTTCTTGGGGAAAGGAACTCCAGGGCAGTGGCTGTAGCCACAAGAAACTTAATTTTCTTTGTATTTTCTCAGCCATCCACACGTCCATGCTTGTTTTTAAGAGCTTTTTACTAGGGCTGGGGATGTGGCTCAGTTGGTAGAGTGCCTGCTTAGCTAACGCATGGAGCCCTGGGTTCGATCCCCAGCACCCCATAAACCAGGCTCGATAGCATACGTGTAACCCAACACTTGGAAGGTGGAGGCAGAAGGATAAGGTGTTCAAGGTCGTCCTCAGCTGCATGAGACCCTGTCTCAAAAAACTTCTTACTGTTATTTTTTTCCATTCTTTATTAATACACACGTCTGTAGTTTTGATTAACCCTTCCCTCCCCTTCCTCTACCCCATCTCCCTACCCCCCACCCTGTTTTCACCCTCCTTCCCTGGCACTTCCCCTTTGACTTTCATATCACTGTCTAATTTTTTTTACCTTTTTTATTGACAGCTTCCATAATTATACACAATAAATCATAACTTCCTACAAACCCCTACTTTCCCCCTCTCAAATCCACCCTCCATTATATCCCCTCCCCATCTCAATTAGTCTATTTTATTTCATCTTTTCCTCCTATGATGAAGGTCTTGTGTAGGAAGTGTCAGGCACCGCTAGGGCATGAATATCAAGGCTGTTTTGTGTCTGGAAGGTTGCATTGTAAGCAGTCCTTTAGCTCTTACAATTCTATCACTGTTATTTTAAATTTCTCCTTCCCACAATTTGTTTTGCAACATGTTAACTTATTGTATTTTCTCCTAAAATCTATATTTCCATTAATGTTTAATTAAGATCATGCTTTGGGCATAGAGTGCTCTTTTTGTGTGGACTCCCAGATTGAGAGAGTATAGTGTTCTCATAAGCCTTATTCAATTTGAGGTGGGAGGAGTAAGCAATTTCCACCTGAAATCTCAGTTTTACTTGTTATACTGGAGAAAGTACAGGTTGAATGCATGTGGGTCCCTCCTCAGCACCCAAACCTGCCTTAGGCTGTGAGGATGAGATTTGCTGCAGGTCAGAATAAAACAAGTGTTGCTGATAAAAAGCTTGTAAACAATATCTTAGTAGCCAGACAATAGGTTCCTATGCCTCCAGTAACAATATAGGAAATGGTCTAGAATGGGCTGTGGGTGCTGTTCCCGAGGGCAGCAGGGAAGAAGACTAGAAGCCCTTTGTACAAGCCTGGCTTGCTTTATTCTTTGCTGTATCCATCATTGGCTAAGAAAGCTTGCCCTATGGGGCTGGAGAGATGACTCAGTGGTTAAGACACTTGCTTAAAATGCTTTACGACCAGGGTTTGATTCCCTGGTAACCACTAAAGCCAGATGCACAGTGGTACATGCATCTGGAGTTCATTTGCAGCAGCTGAAGGCCCTGGCACGTCATTCTCTCTCTGTGTCTCCTCTCTCTCTCTCTTTCTCTCTCTCTCTCTCTCCTTGTAAATAAATAAATAAAAGCAGGCCCAATTGCATGAAAACATACACACTTAAAAATTATGGGCAGCTTGCACCTGAGAAAAGACTGAGGAAGGAGAATGATGGATATGGGGGAGGAACATAGACTTTTGGGTTAAATACTTGAGTAACTGGAACAGGGGGTGCTTTTGGAAAGTTAAAGCTCAAAGGGAGACACCATTTAATCTAGTGGTACAATTGGTAAAATGGGTTTATTACCCTGTACCCCAAACTGTCCATCCAAAAAACAATGCAGGGTAGGGGAGATGGCTCAGTGGTTAAAGGTACTTGCTTTAACGTCTAGCGAGTGGAGAGTCACTTGCAAGGAACAGTAATCTCGTTCTACATGTATCACAGGTTTTGAGAGCTTCAGTCACTTTAGGGTGGCAGCTCTGCTGTGGAGGAACACCATGCTTTGCTGTAGGACATCTCTGCCATGTTCAGTGAGTGAGGCATCCCTTTTTACACCCTGCCTCTAGCAAGCCGTTCTTCTTGCTGTGAGATGCACAGGGTCATAAATGTGTTGGCAGTGTACCGCTGGCTCGCAGTTGATGTGCTAGGTCCTGAGCCAGGTGGTCTGCATGCTGGTTCTAGCCTTTGGCCAAGGTAATGAGAAAGGAACTTTACCTCTGGGCTTCATCTTCTCATCTTACAGTAGGCCTAATGCTAGTGCTGGCCTTGGAATGTGGAGAGGAATGAATGAACCAGCACACACCAAGCATTGTGTCTGGCACCTTATAAGAGCTTAGAAGTGCCTTCATGACTATTGTCACTGTGGTCATCCTGTCCTGTTGTCCATTTAGAAAGTCTGCCCTAGTAGAGCCATCTGTCCCACCAAAGCCTTCCAAGGTGAGATTCTCTCCAGGCGGGAATAAAGCAACACAGTTGTTTTTCAAAACATCTTTAGAAACAAGATAAGCCCATGTCCACTTTTTATTGTTTTTTAAATTAAATTAAATTAATGAGAGAGAGAGAGAGAGAGAGAGAGAGAGAGAGAGAGAGAGAGAGAGAGAGAGAGAGAGAGAGAGAGAGAGAGAATGGGTGCACCAGGGCCTCCAGCCACTGCAAGTGAACTCCAGACACATGTGCCACCTGGCTTTATGTGGGTACTAGGGAATCAAACTTGGGTGCTTCTGCTTTGCAGGCTTAACCCCTAAGCTATTTCTCCAGTCCCTGTGTCCTTTTTCATTCCTTATCTTTACAGCTGATGTGAGTCCATCATGTTTAGGTGGAGAATATGGGTCATAGTTCCCCTGCCCAATCTTGCTTAATCAACAAATGGGGCTTGTTTGTTCTAGGGTAAAGGGAGAGGTTCATTGTATTATTCTGCCTTATAAAGCCATGAAAGCACAAACCCAAAGTAGCATCAAGTTTGTCATACTCTGTCGCACTTAACACAGTTTTCCTGCACTCTGAAGTAGTTTAAGTCAACGGGCAGTTCTGTTTGCAGTTCTAATTTTCAACATCTGTTCCAGTTTATGCTCAGCAAGATGAAGAAAAATGCAAATAGATTTTTGTAGGCGTCTGATAAATTTCTCAAGCAATTTTAGACAAATGAGATTCAGTTAGTTCCATTTGACCAGAGCACACACCATTAGTACATGTCTACTTTCTAAAAGGATCTACTTTGCCCATCATTTTCTGTTTGTTTTGGATTTGGAAAAGAAAAATCCCTTAGGCTGCAAGTTAATATTTATGTATGTTAACTTGTTTTATGTGTTTGCCTGTTTTATGCTTCTGAGGGCAATTTCTCTTCAGTTAGATACTTAGGCTATCAAAGAAGCTTGCAGGGGTAAATGAAGCTTGAACAGAGACAGACTGTGTGCGTGCGTTTCTTTTTCAATGAAGGAAGCTGTGCATTTTTCATCTTGCTAGAGTGAACCCTTTCTCAGCTTTGGTTAGCCCTTTGCCATACATAAATATTAACTCGCAGCCGAAGGGATTTTTCTTTTCCAGTTGCATTGATGAGGTCTAGTATTCAGAAGAGAATCTCAGTATTAACAACACCCGTGCTTCTATATGAGGAGTCCAGAAAGCTCATAGCTTTCATTGGGTGGCTGGTGAGCAGTCCGTAGGCTATCTGTATTGAAGAGATTTTTCTGGTACAGCTTTTTCAGCACCTCATGTTTTTTTGGGGAAGGAAGAGTTTGAACTTGAAGGTCATTAGGAGTAAGTTTGTCTCAGCAAAGCCCTGAAGTTGGTGTGGGAGGTCTGTGTGCTCCCCCCCCCCAATTTTATTGTTTTATTTTATTTTGTTGAGGCATAGTCTCAACACTCTGGTCCAGGCTGACCTGGAACACAGTTTCCAGATTGGCCTTGAACTCATGGCTGTCCTTCTACCTCACTCAGCCTCCTGAGTGCTGGGATTAAAGACGTGTGCCACCACGCCTGGTGTGTTCTCTTTGAAAAGACAAATATGAACATTTCTTTGCGAGGAGAGTCTTTTAAATGTGGGATAATGGGGAACATTCTGAGCTATATAGGTGAGCAGGTCCTGGAACCATTTTCTGCTGTGAGGCTCAGTAAAGACTCAGACCTGGAAGACCCTCCCCACCAAATCTGTCCCTGCTAATCTCACTGCCTCGGCTTAGAATCTTCTGGTGTTTAGTGGAACAGTCAGGGTTGTTTTGTACTTTTTAATTTTATCCATTTCTGGTGTTCCTGTAAGTACAGTTTTGTTGATGTTTGGGAAGTAGAACAGGAAATCTCTAGAAGTTCTGGGATCACAGGAGACCGGTACAGTTACCTGATGTTGACCATTTGTTGTGGAGGGGATATTTGCATTCCAACTGTTCTTACTTCTCAGAGGCTTGTTCCCCTTCCCCCAGGATTTTCCTCAGTTCTTGCTGTGCATACTCTGAAGGGGGGCGGTCAGGTCAGTGATAGGTCAGGTAACTTTGCTCTGTTGTCTCCTCTGTGATTCTTGGACCAGGCATGTCACCTACATTGTCATGAGAACCTTTGAACTGGTCTTTCCCGCAAAATCTAGAGGAAAAAACCCACTCACCACAACACACAGTGTCAAATTAATCTCCCTAGAAAGCAGTTCAGCTCTGTGATGTTCCTCCATCCAAGGAGCGTTGTGGAGCTTTGTTCAGGGACTCAAATGTGACTTGGACATCACTGTGACCATGTCCATCTAGCTCTTTCCTTTTCAGGATTTGTGGGACATAGGAAGGTTGGGAGAGTACTTACTCTCCTTTTTACCAAACTGTGATGTTTATTGAATTGAAAATTTTGTATGTAATTAAGAGATACAGTCTAAAGCTGGGAACTTTTTGGTTTTGGTGGTTTTTTTTTTTTTTTTTTTTTTTTTTAGAAATACTCTGTGAAGGACTAGGGAGATAGCTCAGCAGTTAAAGGCACTTGCCTGCAAAGCCTGTTTTCAGTTCCCAGGAGTTTGTTTGCAAGAGGCCATGGTGCACCCATTCTCTCTCCCCTCTCCTCATAAATAAATAAAGAATAAATGAATAGTAAAAGTATCCAAGTTTCACAGGGAAGCTGGATACTTCATTGACCTGTTCTAAGAACAAACGAGCTGGCTATGGTGGCAGTGCTTATAAGCCTCAACCACTTTTCTGGTTGTCGAAGTCACTGCAGACATCTGTGGAGTTCAGAGGACTGCACACACACAGATAACCACAAAGCCAGAACTGCCAGTCCTGAGACACGGCCTCATTTATGACTTAATTTCTTTTCTGGATCAAATGAGTGGGACTCCAAAGGGCAAGCGTTGATCTAAAGGCCGACACAGCCTGCAGGGCAGTCAGCCATGGAGGGCCTATCTCTGTTCTGTGGTTTAGGAGGCAGTCAGAGACCAGTTGGGAGGATAGTTATTGTGTAGAGAACTTGATATTGATGAAGCAGAGAACACTCCTAGTGTAGGAGCACGAGGGACAGACATTTCACTTGAGATGGCTTGAGGAGCGTGTATGTGTGAGAGAGAAAGAGAGAGAAAGAGATGCCAGTTGACTTACCACTCAAAATTAGCTTCAGAGAAACAACTGTTTAAATCTTGTGATGTGTTTACAAAACTGTAGAAACCTAGCACACTTCTGCTTGGCAGTTACTTGGTCCTAAAGCCATAGTACTCAGGAATTTTGACAAGCACGTTATTCATTGGGCCTATTTTTACAGCTCTGAAGAGTCCTTGTCTAAAAATATGTCCTCTCTGGCCGAGCCTGCCTTTGACCAGGTTTAGAAGAGGCAGAGAGCTGAGGACATTGCCCTCAAATAGTTTTTTTTTCCCCATTGCAGACTGTCCTCAGCGCCTTACAGTAAGTGGGTAGGGCACTATACTCTAAGACATCTTCTCAGTGACTTGATTTAAATAATAGCCTCTCAAGTTAATGACCAGAGAAATTTCTCTTAGTTTATTGAAGGAAACACAGGGATGGGGCCTCTCTCCCTTTTCCTTCTTTGGTTCACGTCTCTCTCTACCAACTGTCTCTTTTCCTGAAGGGAAACTGGATAATTCAGGAAGCATGAGTGTTGTTAATACTGAGATTCTCTTCTGAATACTAGACCTCATCAATGCAATTTTTCTCACAGTATCAGGAGCAGCCTCAGCACCCTGCATGGAATGAGCCGCCACATGTTATTTCAGCTTTACTTGTGCTATGTTTATTCCATAAGCATTCCCTGAGGACCCATCAGAGTCAAGGGAGGCCTGGGACTAAGCATGCTAATATGGACGTTTATTCTGGCTCTGAGAGCTGGTGGGTGCAGTGGTTAAGTGTATGCAGGAATGTCACAGGAGCACAGGGACCCCTAACTTGGCCAGTAGCATCGTGGTGGATGGGTGTAGAATATGGAAGTGACCCTCGGGTTGAGTTGATGAGCTGTTGGTGAAGGCCTGGCCACACGAGGGGCTGAGGTGAGGGACAGTAGCAGATGAAGGTATCTACCAGCCCACTGGTGGTATGAAGTGCCATGCCATCTCGCAGGGCCTGCCTTGCCTGGGCAGAACGTGAGCTTTCTCCTGAGGTCATGGGGAGCCATTGATGGGTAGATAGTGACTACATGCTAGTAGTATCTGTTTGTATTCTGGTGACTAATTTTTCTGCTTTTGCTGTCCCAGGGGTCTTCATGGCTCTGCTTCTGCTGCACTGGTATTACAGGTTATGTGCCACCACACCTGGCTTTTATGTGGGTTCTGGGATTCAAACTCAGGTCCTCATGCTTGAACAGCAAGCACTTTGCCAACTGAGCCATCTCCAGGCCTTGGATATTGTTTAAAGAACAGGATTCTACTGTGTAGTCTGGTCTTGACCACAAAATCCTTCTGCTTGGGCCTCCTGAGGCTTATGATTACTGACATGCAGGACTATGTTCAGCTCTTTTGTGTATTGTTTTCATATGTGTGCATCTTGTGTGGCTGTGTAAGCATCTGTATGCATGGGGTGTGTGTGTGTGTGTGTGTGTGTGTGTGTGTGTGTGTGTGTGTGTGTGTGTGTGTGTTGTGTTGTACTCACATGGAGGACAGCACTACTTTGGGTGTCTGCCTCTATTTTTTTTCTTTGTTTTCTTTCGAGGCAAGGTCTTTCTCCAGCCCAGATAAAACTCACTCTGTAGCTCAGGTTTGTCTTGAACTCATGGCTTTGCCCTATCTCTTCCTCCCAAGTGCTGGGATTAAAGGAGTAAGCCATGTCATGCCCAGCGTTCTACCTCTTTTTGAGATAGGGTTTCTCGTTGACTTTGAGCTCACCAATTAGACTGGACTGGTTGGGCAGCAAGCTCCAGGAATTCTCCTTTCCTCCTTGACACTGGGATCACATGGGTGTGCCACCATGCTTGGCATTTTATGTAAGCAAGCACTTTACCAACTGAGTTATCTCCCTAGACCCCTATCTCTTCTGTTTTTAATTGTGGTAAAAATTACCACAGAATTACTCATCTTAACCATTTCACAAATAGAGTTCAAGGTCACTGAGTATATTCACGTTGTTGGGCTACCATCACCACCAGTTCCTCTAACTCTTCATCTTGCTAAATGGAAGCTGTCTTCATTAAACACTTATTCCGCTTTCCTCCTCCTCCCATCCCCCCTGTCCTACTCACTGTCCTGGAATGTGGGTATTCTGGGAACTTCATAAAAGTGGAATTGCATAACATTTGTCCACTTGTGACTGTCTTATTTCAGGTAGCATTATCTCTTCAAGGTTCATTCATATTGTGCCATATACCACAATGCCCTTTTAAAGCTGAATAGTATTCCATAGTGTGGACCGCATTTTGTTTATCCATTCATCCATCAGCACAATCTTGAGTTACTTCCACCTTTTGGTTATTGTTTTTTGAACAGTGCTGCTTGAACACAGGTGTGCAAATACCTGTCCCAGTCCCTGCTTTCAATTCTTTTGGATACCTAGAAATGAAATTGCTGGCCATATGGTAATTCTGTTTATAAAGTTCTGAGGAATTTCTGTAGTTTTCCATAGTGGCTGAACCTTTTCACATGTCATCAGCAATACATAAGATTCTTATTTCTTCATATCCTTGCCCAAACTTTTGTTCTAAGTAATGACTATTTTAGTGAGTGAGCAGACCAGAGACTTACACTGTGCTCTCGGATGGACTCCAGCAGCTCCACTAATCTCCTTCTGCCCCCCCCCCATGGCCTCTCTTCTGACTTGTTCCACATGCTGCTCTTTCATATGCTTTCCTGTGGAGAAGGGTTTCATGGCTGTAATGATTTCCTCTCTTGGCCAATACCAGATGACTAGCTCCAAAAAAAAAAAAAAAAAAAAAATGGTGGTCCTGATTACCTGTAACCAATACCCTGAGCAATAAAAGCTTTTGTGTATTGTAGTGAGGAAGCTGAGTCTCCTGTGAGATGGAGAAGAAGCCCGTACAAGAAGGAGTGAGCTTTGTGCTTGAACTTGGTATGACGCGGCTCACACCTGTGCTCTCACAACAACAGATACCAAGGTCTGCACAGCCCCTTACACGTTGACCTACTAGAAATAATTAAACACAGCCACTTTGAAATCTCAAGGTGGTCAAAGGGCATCTAGAGCATTGATTTCTCGGGCTAGGGAGATAGCTCAGTGGGTAAAAGTGCATGCTCTGCAAGCGTGAGCACCTGGATTCAGAGCCTCAGAAAATGCATGGCACTGCACATAGTGGCCAGCACCTGTAACCCAGACATCTTACGCAAGATGGAAGGAAACAGGAGAATATCTGGAAGCTCACAGGCCGGCTAGCCTGATGTCCACAGCAGTGAATAGGAGACCCTGCTCAAACCAGGTGGAAGGTGAGGATTGACACCTGAGGTGGTCCTGATACAGGGGCTGGAGTGCCTTTAGAGCATGGGAGCCTTTCTTAGCTCATTGTTGGGCTGAAACCCAGGAATTAGGGTGCCAGACTGTCACAGTGACACAAAACTTCCACTGAGTCAGTGACCTCTAGGCTCTTGTCCTATGAATTAATTCAAAGAATTGAAATCCACAGAGCAGAAAGTAAAGTTGAGAGAGGTTTTATGAGAGGGATTCTAGAGCTTCTAGTGCTTAAGAGAAGGAAAGAAGAATGACTCCTGAGAGCCCTGCCCATGAGAAGGCATGAGTAGGCTTCCTGGAGATGGGAAAGCCCAGAACTTAAGAGGAAGGGATGCAGCGCTCTTGCCCAAGAGATGGTAAGAGGGGTTACAGAAAAAGGAAAAGTCCACCTACAGACCCAGATTGAGGTCTTTTCAAGGTTCTGGATGGGCGCGCGCGCGCGCGCACACACACACACACACACACACACACACACACACACACACACACGATAACAAAGAATATTGATTTCTCTTTGGGCAACACACTACAGTTGCCCGACAGCTTCCCTTTAGTCTGACATTCCAACCACCACTGCCAGCAAGTGGTGATCTGCTCACCAAAATAGTCTCTTCTGTTAGCTCCTCTTTTCCTTGTTATCCTTTCAAACTGATGATCTGATTTTCTCATAATTCTAAAAATAACTTGAAGCTTACATCACTTGTGGTAAAGGATTCTAGTAATAAAACCAGTTAGGATTTCTTTCTTTTTTTTATTTATTCATTTTCAGAGAGAGAAAGAGAGAAAGAGAAAGAGAGAGAGAGAAAAAGTGCACCAGGGCCACCACCTTGTGGGTCTGGCTTATGTGGGTCCTGGGGAATTGAACCTGGGGCCTTAGGCACTGGAGGCAAGTGCCTTAACTGCTGGGCCATCTCTCCAGCCCCAGTTAGGATTTCTTGAGGACTCATTTCTAAAATAATTTGTGAATTGAGACCTTTGAAAACTAGACCTGCAGTCATGTATTCACTTCATTGATTCTAAGGTAGCTCATGTCCTGGACATGGGATCCCCCATTTCTCCAGTGCAGGTATGAACACCTAACTGCAGTAAAGACACAAACACTGCCTGTTGCTTCCAGGGTATGACCAGCTATGGAAAAAAGTTTTACCAGTTCACATATGTCATGTTAATGCTCAGTTTTTGTTTTATTTTGCTTTGGAGGGAGGGAGGGTCTTAGGGATTGAATCTAGAACCCCAACACGCTGAGCACTGGCTTTACTATGGAGCTACGTCCCAGTCCAAGGAAAAGCTTCAAAACAGAGGATGCAATCTGACATATAGGCTAGATCTTCTTATAGTAAGGAAAATAGGCATGTACCATGCTGGATCTGGTGGTGCATGCCTGTGGTTCTAGTCCTGGGAGGCAAAGCCAGGAGAGTCCCTAGAATTTGTTGGACTAGCAGAATAGACAAGTCCCAGGTTCAGTGAGAGACCCTCAAAAAGTAAGATGGAAGAGAGGTTGAAGAAGAAACCTGAATGTGTTCCTCTGGCCTACATGGGTACACATACATGTGCACCTGCATCCACACACATACAAACATGCATAGAGTATGCACACCACACACACATCCAAAAAGCTTATATACAAAGGCATGTGTACAGACTGCACTACATATATGAAGCTTACATTTACTGGAAATTCTGGTTGTGCCACAGATGGGCGTGTGCTAGAGCCACCTCACAGTGGCTTTTGTAGTGACAGAAACTTCAGACTCTGAAGTTTATGACACAATCTCTCTTTCGAAAAGCTCCCACAGTATAATCTGATTTCTTAATCGAGTAGGTTTTGATCAGTCTTTTTATTCTTAATTTATCATTCATCTTTCACATCTGGAATCTTGCCACATTATGGTGGCTAATGACCAAATTTGAAAGTTCTCATGGAAAACAACTCCTGTGACCATTTCATTTTTATCTTTCAAGTCCAAATCCTGAGGGTTGGGGTACTATTACCTGAGTGGCTATTGGGAGCTGATGAGTAATCAGCTTAGAACGCTGCTAAGGGTGAGAAGATATTTCCAGTATTTCCCACAGAAGAGCGGCTGTTTCTGTATGTCAGTAGAGGCACAAAGAAGTGATTCCTTGCTGGTGTCTGGAGCAGTTTCATGCTAGAAGAGAGCCTTTATGCTGGCCTATGCAGGGTGAGCTGGAGTTCCCCAGGCAGCAGTGAACAGGAATGTGCCTGGCAGAGGATGCTCAGGGAGTCATGAACTGGATGGAAGAGAGAATGCTGTGTCTCTGGGGAAGAGTGCCCGCTCAGGTTTCTCTGATCCCAAGCATTTGGGATTTAGTAATTAATGGATATTTATCCTGGACCATTCATTTTCTGCCATTAAGGAATTTTAAATATAAAAGCAGACGATCAAATAGCTTACTCTGGGGCTGTACATATGTGGTCAAGTGAGCAGCATGAGGTCTGAAGGGCTGATACTGCCCAAGTTCAAATGTGCAGATCCCAAGTTAAACAGATGGGCATGGCTACACACTCCTGTAAAAGCAGAGACCTGAGAATCATTGGAGTCCTGCAAGCCCTGGAATCATTAAAAGAAACTCCAGCTTAAAACAAGAACAGGGGGAAGAGAGCTGGAACAGGATTCCTGATAATCCACTCTGGTCACTGCAGGTGAGCTTTTGGGAGCGCCACAAGGTAATATACACGTGCATACACCACGCACACCCACGTCATGCACACAGGCAAAAATATTTTTGAAATAGCTTCCTTTGGTATAAAGTATCATAAGAGGAGCAGTAGAAATGTTGCTCTGAGGTTTTGAGAGAGTAAGAGACTTCATGGGGAGGTTAGCGTTTGAAGTTGGCTTTGAGTGATGAGTAAGGTTTGTAGACACTAATTAATGATGGGGGTTAAGGAAGGATTGCCAGAGATTCTGCTCTGCAGCATGGTGGTAACCATTAATAAAGATTAAGGAGAATGGTTCTTAGGATAAAATACGTTGGTTTCAGGCATGGTTGGAGTTGTAGGAATGATTGAAATTTTAGAAGGAAGGAATATAGAGCTTAGAACAGAATGCTGAAAGTAGAACCTCAAAAAATAACTGTTTTGAGGCTGAGACAGTCCAGAAAAGTCAGTTCGTGGGATAAAACAGACAGACATGCAGCAATTTGTAGTTTCAGAATGGAAAACCATTAGATTACAGTTGCCTCACAGCTCCTGATCTGCCCTTTCATCACTCCCTACAATGCAAAGAGCAGGCATCTCAGAGGCTCCTAACTACAGGCACACAAGCAGGTTGCATGACTAGGTTCCCCTACCTTTCCCCTTCCCTTGGAAACTCAAGCAGACATCCTGCAGTGCTTGGTGGGCACTGATGAAATCCCTCCATACCCTTGCCATGCTGTCTGTGGTATTAATAATCTTCCATAACCTTCTTGCCTGAAGAATAAGTCCTCTCGGCCTCTCTATAACCTCCTCTCATCTCCCTCTCTAAAGCCCAGCACCGACCTAGTTGGCAGTTTGCATTCTGTACGGGTGTTTTATTGGCAGATATTGGGGTTTGGTGGGCACCTCTGGAAGGGTTCCAGGAGCAGTGAATTGAACAGAGACATGTGGATACTAGTAGAGAGCAAAATAAGAGAATTTATTAAGAAAGAATACAGAAGAAAGCAAGTTAGCTGTAGCAAAGAAAAAGTTTCTCAACACAAATGGCCAAATGTGCAAAGGATGGAGGCTTTTGTTTTTACATAGCATGGGCTTTTAGGGTCATTTACATAATGTATAGTTTCTTATGGGTGCTTTATATGTAGTTTTAAATATAACTTCACGCATAGAATGTCTCATTAACATCTTAAATCTCCATCCATGGGTGTATGTCTTGGTATTATGAGTCACAGATCACCTTCAGATACTCTCTAGTGCCTCTGTGCTTCTGCCTATGGTAGTTTAGTTAGCCTGAGTGTTAGGGCTTCCTATCCTTCTCTGCAACTAGCTTTTTTCCTATGCTAATTTTGCAGCTTAAAAAAATTTGTTTGCAAGGAGAGAGACAATGAATGAATGAATATGGGCATGCCAGGGCCTCCAGCCACTGCAAGCAAACTCCAGACACATGCTCCACTTTGTGCATCTGCTTTATGTGCATACTGGGGAATCAAACCCGGGTTGTTAGGCTTTGCAGGGAAGCGCCTTAATCACTGAGCCATCTCCAACTTTTGTACAAGGAATCGGTGTTGAATTCTGCTATTGGAAAAGGCCATTGTCTTAGTCTGTTTTCTGTTGCTATAATCATACTTGACAATATGAAGAAATTTTATTTAGCTTATATTTCTGGAAGTTGGAATGTCTTAAGATTGAGCAGCCACATCTGGTGAGAGTCTTTTAACTCATGGTAGAAAGGAGGAGGGCAAGTAAGCTCACGCAGGAGGAAAGCTAGAGAAAGTCAGAGAGGCCAGACTGTAACAGCCTGCTCCTGCAGTGACTGACTGCTCCTGCGGAGTTAACCCATTCCTGCAGGAAGGACAAACACCTCCCACTAATACTCATACCAACATATTCAGACCACAGAAGCCACTCGTAAATCGTATAACCATGTAGCCTGGTGTTAGCGTTTAGTCCTCAGAGCAGCAGTATGGAGGAGTTGGGATGATCTGGTAGTTAGGACTCTTATACATGGGTTTGCATCTTTTGAACATGGGTTAGCATCTTTTTAACGGGCTGGCTTGCCCCTTCATTCCTGTTGCAGCTACCTTCTCTTTGCTGGGATAAGACATCCAACCAGGAGCAGCTGGTGGAAGGAAAAGGCTTATTTCAGCTTAGTTTCCAGGGGAAGTCTTATCATGGTGGGGAAGGCATGGCAGAGCTTGCAGCTGGGTCGTCACATCTTGTCACAGCAGCAGGAAGGAAGTGGCCTGAGTGAGCTAGCTTTGGCAAGGGGCCTGGACTATTAAGTCTCAGCGTCTGCCCCCAGTGATACTCCTATTCAAAATCTCCATCACCAAAGGTTCCATTACCTGGGGATTGAGCATGAGGCTATGGGCGACGTTTCACATCCAAATCACCACATTCCCCTTCTCAGTGCTGTCCACTCCCGATGTCTGTAAACAAAAGTTCCATCTTGTAAGAAAGGTATAGCCCTCTCCAAACAGCAAAGTGCTGGTGCCTTGATCTTGGATTTGCAGCTTCAGATTTGTGAGGAATACAGTTGAACTGTTTATAACATGCCCAGGCTGTGGTAGTGTTATAGCAGCACAGAGACATTAAGTGTGTTGTCAGAAGTGCAATGAATAGTGTTGTAGCTGACGTCACGTGTGCCAGCAATGGCCCGAGCACTTGCCTGGCTAGCTTATGTATCCTAAGGATCACCCATCTTTGTCTTCTGGCTGCTGGGATCGCAAGCTGGCTGCCATTGCCTGCCCAGCATTTACCTGACTACTGGGCTTCTGATTCTCAGGCTTTTTTCAGTGAGAATGTCCCCAGCCCCATGAAGACTTTTTGACTTCTCCAAAACTAACAGCTTGCTCTTGGCCAGAAATAATTACCTCTAACATAAATAGTCAGTTACCACAGACTTATATGTTATATATGCAGTGAAAATACAAGAACCAGAGAGATCTCTTAGTCCTGTGACACACTGTGTATTAGAATGTCTTGTGAACACAAAGGAGAGCCCTCCATAGCAGCACCAAGGTGGGATGGACGTGAGCTGCAGTCAGCTAACCGTAGACGGTGCCCTCCATGGGGAGTCTGTTTCCATTGACCCTACATACAGGGCAGTAGCAGAGCAAAGAAGTGATAGCAGTCAAGTCTAGCTGGGGGAGCCATTGAGTTTACCGAAGCATCAAAAAGCCTAGTGAGGGCTCAGGAAAGCTGCACCCCTGCAGCTTGCTGTTCACAGAGCATCAGGCAGAGCATTCTCCTCGGTCCGGTAGGTTTGTGAGTTTCATGAACCCTAGTGAGCTTCCCTCCTTTCTGGAAGGACTTCCATGCAGAGGGAACTGCTATCCAACAACTTCTCACATTAAATAGTTTCCATTTGTGGAAGCAAATGATGAAGCAGACAATTATACACATACATTTTATGCATTAATGACATACTCTTACTTTTTCATAGAGTCTTGGATATTTCTAAGTTAAGAGGTTCATTTGTTTTTTTCCCCCCCAAAATTGTTGCAAGTCTCCAAAAAAGAGTGTGTATAAAGTGGCCTGTTCAGTTGGAATCCATGTTGCTCCAGGGTCAGTGTAGGTTACCTTTTTGGACTCTACCTGAGTCCAGCACTAGGTAGACTTGAATACAGATGCTATGCCATGTGATAGACTGGCATATTGTGTATCTCTTGCATTAACTCATTTATTCTTCCCAACAACCCTATTGCTTCAATTTTGCAGATGAAGAGGTTAAGGAATATTTTTTAAACTTTCATTTAACTCATGAGCACAAGTGTAACCTTTGCCCAGCTCAGTGTTGTTTCAGACTAGGTCAAAAAGAGAGTCTGGGAAAATGGCCCAGCAGTTCAAGGTGCTTGCTTGCAAAGCCTGCCAGCCTTGGTTCATTGCCCTAGCCACCCATTCAAGCTAGATGCAAAGTGTCTAGGTTTATTTGCAGTGGCAGGAGGCCCTGGCACAAACCCACATACTCTCTCATAAATAATTTTTTTTTAAAAGAGAAAAGCACATAAGCTGGTAGATCTAGGTTTAGGTCCTAGTTACACGATGACTTTTGCTTAGCTGATTATTAGGATGAGAATAGGGTGTCTCCCTCCAAAGGATCAGATGGGATCATTTGTGGGAAAGAAAAGCTTTCTGAGAGGAGGAAGCTTGTTCACTTGTTAGCCTTGTGCCTGGAACAGGTACGAGGCAGGTGTTGTGTGGTAGCAGGCAGTAGTTAGTGAAGGAGTGGACACAGTGATGCACACTGCATGGTACCCTAGCTGGTAGTTCTAGTCCATTCTAGGAGTACAGAGGTGTTGGGAAGGGTTCAAAAGCACTTAGCACTTATCTCCAAAAAGCTAAGATTTTTTTTTTTAAAATCCTTTGATCCTTTGGTGGAAAGCACTCCTGATAACCTCTGGATTTTTGTCCTCCCAGGAAAGGTCTCACTCTAACCCCTGCTGACCTGCAATTCACTATGTTGTCACAGTGCCCTTGAACTCACAGCAATCCTCCTATCTCTGCCTCCCAAGAGCTGGGATTAAAGGCAAACACCACCCTAGTGCCACCTCTGCATTTATTTATTTATTTATTTAGGTTTTTCCAGGTAGTGTCTTACTCTAGCCCAGGCTGACCTGGAACTCACTATGTAGTCCCAGGCACTGGGGACCTCTGCATTTTTATCCCAACTATGGAGAAGCTTTCTCACTCCAGATTGTTTCAGTATTCCACATCTGTGCTTGGCGGCCAAGAAAAACCCAGCACTTCTAATACTGTTCTTAGCTCCAGACCAACAAGAACCTGAATGCTTTAGTCACCCAAAGGACTTGAGACTTTATTACAGTGGAGGAACTGAAGCCCAGGACCAAAGACCAGCCAATTGAGCCTAGAGCCTGGTCTCTGTAGCACTTAAGGCCAATGCTTGCATGAAAGAGATGAAGGAAGACAGAAGTTAGACGGAAAAAAGATTTTCTTATGCAAGGGAGCTTCTTAAATACTTGACTAGGAGCGCTGTGGGAGGTCAGGTTGTGTATATGATAGGAGAGCTGTAGGAGGTCAGGCTGTGTACATGATAGGAGAGCTACCGTAGGTCACATCATTTCCAGTTTGATTTTTCAGTGTCTTACAATAGTGTCTTATCATCTTATGTTGTTGGGAAACCAAAGGCACTGGCAATTGCCTGTATTTTTTGGTTTGTTTGTTTCTTTTGGAATGAGGGGTTAGGGGAAGGTTTGCATCATCCTCCCTGACCAACCACTCAACCACTCATTGTGAGGTGTTCTTCCCTTAGCACTGGGATATTCCTGTAACACCCTTTGGCTTCTGGGTAGATCTTTCTAAGATACTTCTGCCCAATCTCCTCTTTTTTTTCCCCTATATACATTTTTTTTTTAACTAAAAGACAAAGAAGTGAGTTTCAGTGTGGCTTATTCATACTGTCTTTGATTTTGTGGGACCCCCTCCCATATCTTCATCCCTCTCCTGTTCTCTGGCCTTCTGCTCACATATCTGTTACCCTCTCCCTCTCTACTCCTCACCTTTCCCTCCTGGTCTCTGTAGCTTCCTGGCTTCTCTACTGACGTCTTCTGTCTTACATGCAGATCTAAAACTTCAAGGCTGGGAGAGTCCACCATCTGCTTTTCTGACCCTGGGTCACCACCTCGCTTACTGTAATCCTTCCAGATCCATCCATTTTCTTGTGAATTTCATTTTCTTTTCAGCTGAATCATACTTTATTATCCATTCATCAGTTGATGGATACCAAGGCTCATTCCATTTTCTAGCTATTGTCAATAGAACTGCTGCAAACATGGCTGAGCAAGTGTCTCTGAAGTAGAGTGTGAACTCCTTCGGGTACGTGCATAGGGGTGGTGTAGCTGGATGGACCAGTAGATCTCTTGAACTTTTGAAAAGCCTCCATGCTACAGATGGTGACACGGAAGCCACCCTGGAGCAGTCAGCATGGAGAAAAAGGCAGAAACACAGGGAAACACACCCTTCTTCTAAAAACCAGAGGGATGCAAGAAAAATTCAACCTCAGCAGAAAATAGGGAAAGAGTCAGGACATTCACACAAACAGCTAGAAGCTCCTCCAGCCCAGCGTCAGGAAAGCTAGAGTTATATATTCCAGCTCCAGCTGCAGCAGGATCTCACCTCTACCCAGACAGTTACAGCCCCAGGGTTGGCAGCAAAGAGCCCCATCCAGTCACTTGAAAAGCCTCCACCCTGATTTCCATAGTGGCTGTTCAAGTTTGCACTCCTACCAACAGTTAATAAGGTTTCTTCTTTCCTGACACTCTTGCCAGCATTTATTGTTATTTGATTTTTTATGATATTCTCATCTCAGTAATTTTAATTTGCATTTCCCTGTTGGCAAAAAAATACTGAACATTTGAAAAAATATTTATTGGCCCTTTGTATGTAATCTTTTGAGAACTTTGTTCGGTTCTGTGGCCCATTAAAAATATTTTATTTAATTATTTGAGAGAGATAAAGAAGAACCAGAGAAAGAGAGTAAGAAAGTGAGCAAGTGCCAGGTCCTCCATCCACTGCAAGTGAACCTTATGCATCTGGCTTTACATGGGTAACGGGGGATTGAACCCAGGTCCTTAGGCTTTGTAGGGAAACTCCTTAACTGCTGAACCATCTCTTCAGCCCCATATGCCCCATTTTTTGGTTGGGTTCTTGGATTTTTTTTTTTTTTTTTGCTTAGTTTTGTTAGTTTTTTATTCTAGATATTTGAGAAGAACATGTATTCTGTAGTGATTGGATGGAATGCTCTATAAATGTCTGTTAGGTCCATTTGATCTATGGTATCCCTTAACTTCATTGTTTCTCTGTTTATTTTCTGTCTAGATGACCTGTCTAATGGTGATAGTGTGGTACTGAAATCACACACTATTACTGTGTTGGGATTTATCTCTGAATTTATATCTAGTAGCATTTGTATTATAAAATTAGGTGCACCTGTGTTTGGTGCATATACATTTAGAATTGTAATATCCTCTTGACTGATCCTTCTGTTGATCAGTATGAAGTGACCTCTATCTTCTGATTAACTTTAGTTTAAAAGTTGATTTGTCAGATATTAGAATAACTACACCTGCTTATTTCCTAGCTCCGTTTGCTTGGAATAGCTTTTTCTATCCCTTTGCCCTAAGGTAATGTCGATTCTGGATGGTGAGGTGAGTTTCTTGAAGACAGCAAAAGGATGGATCTTGTTTTTTGATTCAGGCCCTTGGCCTATGTCTTTTGATTGGGGGAGTTAAGACTATTAATATTCAGAGTTACTATAGAAAAGTGTGAGCTAATCCTTGGTATGTTGATGATTTTGTGGAGTTTGCCCTCGAGTCTGCGTGCCAAAATAAATTCATTCCTCCAATCAGCTGCCTTGTTGGTCAGGTTCTTTCTGCACAGCAATGAGAGAAAGCTGTCTACAACAACCCTTAACGACATAGCAAATTCAAGGCCAACCTGTGTTAAATGAGACCCTTTCTCAAAAACAAATACACAAATAATGCTATTTTCTCATTATTGTATTTTAAAAGGTGGCTCTTTCATCAAGTAAATCATTGTGCCTTGTATTCCTCTGATTGGGCTACAGAACGACAAATTCTGGAGCCAACTCATCTCAGAATTTGACTCCCAGCCTCACGGCTACCAGCTGAGTGGTATTGGACAGGTGACCCAACCTCTTCCATCTGGCTGCTTCTCAGCAATCTGGAGAGTATGTGATCCTGGCAATTAGTAGGGCTTCAGTACATGGCCTCTCCTCTTTTTGTTATATTTGGCTTTTTTCTTTTTAAATGTTCATGTTTTTCTTTCAATTCAGATTAGGTACAGAGACCTCCACTCCATTGCCTTGTAGGAGAAATAGACAAGTGTGTTAATGATTTTGGAAGAAGCAAGCTGGCCTCTGGGAGATCATGGCTGCCTCAGTGGGTCAAGTCAGTCTGCAGTGAGAAACATGCAGCTTTTATGGAATGCATGGGGGCAAGGGCCAGACGGCCTGTGTCCTGAGTCTCTCAGTGGGAGACTTTTTAGACTGGCCCACCAATAGTGGAGGAATACCAAGGTCATTTGGCGTAGAGTGATAGAGGCAAGGAGCACTGGGCCCCAATCCTGTGACTGTGTTGTTTGTGCACTGGGTGAACCCTGTGGGCGTGCACTCAGGTTTGCAGAGACAAATAAGACATGAAGATAACTGCATCCTCAAGAAGTCGCTGACCTAGGTCTCTAGAGCATAATGTTTAATCTGCTCCAACAGCCCTTAGGAAAGTGACTTTACTGTACACGTCATCCACATCTCACCACCTCCAGCATGGTAGCTCCTTGCTCCCTGAGGCTCGGGGCTATTGTGGATGTACTGCTTTCTCTCACCCAGCCTTGTGGCTATGGTGCTGTGTCCCTGGCTTGCTTTCTTTCACTCCCTATGTGAGAGGGCCCTGTCCCCGTTGTCTTTCTTTGTACCCCTTCAGCTTTGGCACCGTCTGGTACCAGATGTTCCCCTGTCCTCTCCAAAGGGCTGATAAGGCCTGGCTGATTTCTGCTGGAAGCGAAGAGGGAGAAAGCAGGCGGTGATCCAAGTGGGTAGGAGTTTAGGAATCTTGTTCGTCCTACTCCAGGAATGATCCAGGGCAGACGTCAGGAGGAACGAAGTGCACCTCATTCGATGAGAACACCACACCATTGGATTGCAGGGCAGAGGCGCCAGACAAGAACAGAAAGTCCCCGGCAGCACCTTGCTTGTAAGTGATGGGCCTCCATTGGTGGCCATCACTCCTGCTACTTGGCTGTTGCTCCACAGCTGCCCGTCTCAGAGCCGTTTGGTCACCTCTCCGACCTTAATGTCTGTATTGGGTTTTCTACCAACCCTGTCCCTGCTGGGCTCTGTGACTCACCAGAAGAGTCATCCTCCTGATGGTCATTCACTACAGTAACAATGGGGAGCAGGGACATGTATCAGCATGCTTGAGGGCCTGCGGCTGCCCAGCGTCCATTTCCCAGGTCCCACGTCAACAGCTGGGCAGAGCCACGAGTCCTTCATAGGGGGGCAGAAACAAGGGGTCACTGGGGCTTGCAAACCCAGCAAGCTCTGATATCAGTCAGTGACCCTGGCTCAAAATGAGAACTGGCGAAGAGTGAATGGGTTGGACATGCAACACTGTGCCCTGCCCATGGCAGTTGACTGTTTCACCCAGACGCACACAGGGCGGCAGCCTGCCGCAGACCAATGTGTGGTGTACACACACACACACACACACACACACACACACACACACACACGCACGCACGCAAAGCAGCAAAGGGGAAAGGCAGGAGCCCGCACAGGTCCTCCCAGTGCAGCCACACCTGACATGCTTAGGTGCCTCAGCAGCAAGCCGCCATGATTCCTGGTCAAGGTTGTCTATCAGGGAGCTAACGAGAGGCTTGCTGCCCAGGATTTTATTGGGGTGGCCACACAGGTACCCACTGCCTGATATGTTCCAGAATCCATGTCGTGGGACAGCCTGCAGCGGCATAGTGTATTATCAGGGAATGGTGGGAACTCCTCTCCTGGGCCAGCCTTGCAAGCAGGCCTTCCCAAGGGCAGACCTCTTGTGTTGGGTCATTTCTGTAGTCTGCCTGTTGGCTTTGATTTCACTGAGTTGGAGGTTCAGAGTTGAGTCAGATGACTCAACCTTGAGTCCGTGGGCCTTGACTTGTGTCACTTAGGGAGAAATGTTGACTGGGTTGATAAGCACCATAGCCATGAAGAAGCCTTGTTCTTGAGCTCTGTGCCACTGGCCTGCAGCGTGTCCACAAAGCTGGGCTCACCTTTTCTCAAGATAGATCACCCCCCTTATCCCTCCCTCCAGTGCCCCCCTCTGCCAGCCCTGCAGTCCCTGCAGTATTTCCTGTCTTGGATCTAAGGCAGGCTATTGGGCCTTAGGGTGCTATAGCCACCCACACGTCCCACAGGCTCCAACATGCACACACTGCGTGGGAGAAGCCCCAGGTATGGCTGTAAATTTTAGCTTGCGTTTCAAATTGGACTTAGCATTTTGAAAGCAGTCCCTTGAAAATCTTGTTTGGAGAATTGAACCCTCTTTCCTCTCTTTGCATTTAGTTTTTACTTGTTTGTTTCTATTTGTTTTCCTTTTTGAGTTTCTGCTTGAGTTTAGCTGCCTGGCTTCAAGAATCTCACATGAAGTCAGTGGTCTGGGGACTAGTTGTTACTTTTCTTTCCTGGCTCTTCTCTGGGAAGATCTGCAGCTAACTTGCCCCCCCCCCCCACTTCTAGTACCCCTAGGTCTGGAGCAGTGGGTCTACAGGGCCATCTAGGTAGGTCTCAAGGGGCCCCTGTGCCATCCATGTCTGTAACAGGTCAAGTGCGCCCTCATGTATTGAACTGAACTGATTCACTTACACTTGTCTGTGGATGACCTAACTCCCTTGTTCTGTCTTCCTTGCCAAAGCTATTGGCAAACTGGTCCAATAGGGATTGACTTGACATTGGCTATGGCTGAGTCAAGCTGGTTGTTTGTGAACTTGGGACAGCTTCACTAAACATGTGCATACCTCAGAGGCCTTCTTCAACTCATAGTTGTCATAGACTTCACTTTCATTGGTGTTTCATTATTAAATAGCCCTTGGGGACAGGGTCTCTTTGCCTAAGGAGTAGAGTTTCAAGCTTCTGCTTCTGTGTTAAAGGCTGCAGAGGAGGAAGGCAGGTGCCAGGTGTGCCTTCTCTGAGGAGATCCCGCTCCGTGCCAGGACCGCATGCTCCAGTCATCCAGGGAATAGCATGGGCTCCACATCCTCGCCACACCCTGGCTCCACCGTCTTCTATGTGACCTTCTGTACCCCTTAACTGCTTCCATTTTGAAAATCTGTTGTGCCACATGTAACAGATTGAGAACAGTGCCAGGCACAGAGTATCTATGTGCACTTAGATTTATGTTCATGGACTGTGTTGAATGTCATATAAAACTGAAGTGTTTTCTTTCTTTAAAAAAAAAAATGTTTGTTTGTTTTTTTTTCTCCAGGTTGCTGCAGCAACAGGCCACACAGTAGTATTGGTGGACCAGACAGAGGACATCTTGTCAAAGTCGAAAAAGGGAATTGAGGACAGCCTTAGGAGAATAGCAAAGAAGAAGTTTGCAGAAAACCCCAAGGTAATTTCTTTAAAAAATTTTTTTAAATTACTTATTTGAGAGATAGAGGTAGATTGATAGAAGAATGAAAGGAGAGAGAGGGAGAGAGAGATACTATGAGCATGCCAGGGCCTCTTGCCACTGCAAATGAACTCCAGATGCATGTATCACTGTGTGTCTGGATTTACATAGGTACTGGGAAATTGAACCCCAGCCATGAAGCTTTGCAAAGAAAGCACTTTTTTTGTTGTTTTTTGTTTGTTTGTTTTTTGAGGTAAGGTCTCCCTCTAGCCCAGGCTGACCTGGAATTCACTCTGTAGTCTCAAGCTGGCCTTGAACTCACAGTGATCCTCCTCCCTCATCCTTCCGAGTGCTGGGACTAAAGGAGTGTGCCATCACGCCCAGCCCAGAAAGCACCTTTTAACTGCTGAGCTATCTATCCAGCCCCTCCCCAAGGTAATTTTGCATTATTGGTACAGGAATTTTGGGTTCCTTATACACCAATGTACCAATAGTTTGGGATGTTCCCAGATCTTTGTCCTATGAATTCGAGGAATGCAATCCACGGACCAGAGGATAAGGTTTCAGAAAGACTTTATTATAACTTAAAGCTTTGGAAGAAAGAAGAGAAGGGGGCTTAAGCCTAGAACCTAAGAGAAGGAAGCAAGGAAGAGCTCTTGCCCAGGGAGGCAAGAGTGGGTTGAGAAGCCCACCTCAAGACTCAGTTTCTGTTCTCTAGGAAGTGCAAGTTTATTCTAGAAATCTTTCCTGGAGGGTGTGAGATCCAGGCTTAGTGACATTTCCTGCTTTTAGTCAAGGAATGAAAACTTTTGGGGTTCTGCTACCCTGTTTGCCTCGTCAATTTCTGTCTTCTATCATTATCAGTCTCTAAGGCCAGTTCTCTGACTACTTTGTATTTGTGGGACTCACACTATTACATGTGTGTATGTTCAGTTGCTTCTGTAAAACTCATGACATGTCAGTCAACATTTCACTGGAACTGATTAGAAAACAGGGAATCAGTCATTTTGTTGTTGGGTAGGCCTGAGGTTGATGAGAAAGTTTGTGCAGGTGGTGAACTCATTCTAGAAGAACACGGAGTCAGAGGTTGAAGAACTTCTATTTTCCCAAAAGGAGAGATGGGGGAGAAATGGGAAGACACATGTGTACTTGCAAGGTAAGAAGAGACTGGTATACTAATCACTGTATTTAGATAGAAACTTTTGATCGCCCAGGAATATCTTCTCCTTCTTACAGTAAACTGCAGGGGAACAGCTAGGGTGGATGGTTCTCACTTTCCTGAGCAGAAGACAGATGAACACGAGGAACTCTGAGGATCAGGGCTCTAGCTTACTTTCTTTTCTCATTGGACTTTGCTGTGTTTCCAGCATGCTTTCCTTGTGAGTTCACATTTAATTAAGGGGGATGTGGGAGGTAGAGACGGCTCGGCAGTTAAAAGTGCTTGCTTAGCCGGGCGTGATGGTGCACTCCTTTAGTCCCAGCACTCGGAAGGATGAGGGAGGAGGATCACTGTGAGTTCGAGGCCAGCCTGAGACTACAGAGTGAATTCCAGGTTTAAATGGTTTCATGATTTCAAACAGAACCTGTACCCACTCAGCAGTAATTTCCTCTTCCCTCTGCTCCAGCTTGTTCAGCTGTCTCGTACAGTGTTTGTCTTACATCTGGCTTGTTACACCCAGTATGTTTTCAGGGTTCATCCACAATATAATATGTCACAGTTTCATCCTTTTATGACTGAATAATATTCCATTGCATTGGGTGTCTCTCCTTCTGATTACCCACTTGTTTCCTGAGATAGAGTCTCTCACTGCACTGCAGCTGACATTTTTTTTAGCTCACACTGGCTGACCTGTGAGTTGCAGCCACTCTCAGGCCTCTGTTTCCCATATGACTAGCATTCCAGGTGTGCACGCCATGTCCAGCTGTTTTAGTAGGTGCTGAGGAATCACACTTGTGAACTAGACTCTCTTTGGCCTTCATGCTTGTGCAACAGCACTCTTGTCCACTGAGTCCCTCCCTGGACCTGTGTGTGTATCCCACTGAATATAAATAAAATTGTTTACAGGAGTATGGGCCACTTACCTGTGCTCGACTACTAAAGAATATGACTCTCTGCCCAGCAACCATGGCTCCTCAGGGAGGGTGCGACCTCATGAATCCCTCCCCCTCTGTGACCATGTGGAGGGGTCCGGTCTGGTTCACATTGCATTTTTGTTAACAATTCTAATCTGGCTGTTTATTCCAAATTGCAGGCTTCATGAGTAAGCTTAGAGCAAATGTAGCCGGCCAGTCAGTACGGGTGCTGTGAACAGCTAGGAGCAGAATTGACTAAGAACAGGGAAGATCACATCCATCAAAGGACAGGGTTAGGTGTTGGATGGTTCGTGTTGTCCGTGGTCCGACTCCTGCCCTGGAGTCTTGAGGTACTTGTCTCAGCAGAATACTGGGAGTTTGCTGATCGGGACCCAGTGGCTCCTGCTGGGTCTGGGTAGGTTGGTCTCCTGAGCCTCCTTCTTCCTTCTGCCTGAGCAGCAGGACCCAACGAATGCTTTCTTTTTCTTCCTCTCACTGCATAGGCTGGCGAGGAGTTCATGGTGAAGACCATGGGCAATCTTTCAACCAGCACAGATGCCGCGTCTGTGGTCCACAGCTCTGACCTGGTGGTGGAGGCCATCGTGGAGAATCTGAAGGTGAAGAATGAACTCTTTCAAAGGCTGGACAAGTTCGCTGCTGAGTACGTGGCCTTGAATGTGCTAGCTGGGTTCTGAGGGCTCCTTCCTGGCCCTTGGGCTTCCCTCCTGTTTATTGTATTTGCCCAGGAAGTACTATTCTGACACCAAGCCCACCTCTTACTACCTGAGCCCTGTTTGCAGGGTCCTTGTCTCCCACCCCTGTTCTGATCCTTGTCTAATGATGAGGGTGGAGTGGCTCAACCTTAGACAGAGGGTCTGTCCAGGGACAGGCCCATGTGTTTGCTGTAGCCGCTAGGGCATGGACCCTCCTGGGCCTGGGAATGGAGGCTGTGCTTAAGTGCATCTTAAATGTCTTTAGGGGGTGGTAGGGGGGGGTGCTCAGCAGTTTCCTGTTTCTCTGTGTTTGGATGCAGCAGATAGGATGGATAAAAGGAAGGCTCTTCTGTTCAAAGCTCCCAACACTCTCCTGCTCTGAGCTTTATCTGGGTCCTTTGAAACCCTCTCGAGAACATTAAATGAGACTGAGCCCTTACCTGGTTTCCTGGCAGAGGGTGTCAGCAAAGGCTCTCGGTTGTCTGTGCAGCTCAACAAGCTTGCGCTGCTCTAGTCGCCTTCGCATGCAGAACTGTCAGGTGTGTCTGACTCCTGGCTTCTGGCGATTGTCACAACTGATTGATTGACACATGCTCTCCTTGTGGCTCTCTTGGCCTTGGTTGTGAAAGGTAGAATAAGGTTACTACTGTTCAGAAGCTGTATGGCTTGGCTGGAGAGGCCCTTCTCATGCAGAGAGGAGCCCTGTCCTCTTGGCTTCTTTCTGCTCATCAGAGTTCATTCAACACTGCAGAAACAGCTGTCAAAGAAGACATCTTGGACCTGGCATTGGCTTTCAAGTCAGCAGTGTGTCCCACGAGATCACAGACCCTGCCTGCCAGCACCCCACCCAGGAGAGCAGTCTTCAGTTCTGCTAGAGCAGTTTGACTTTGAATGTGAGGGTCCTAGTGACAGGGAAGGCCTGACTGCCCTCTGGTGTCAGCTGAGGGTAACAAGAAGACATGAGGGGATGGCCAGGGGGCCAGGCTGGCCCACACTTCCCTCTCTAACTTTAAGAAGGACTTCAGTTTACCATCTGTGGCTGAAGTATGTTCTTTTGAGGACCTTCCCAGTTCTACTTTTCCAAAGACTTGTTCCCCTTGCTGTCCGGTGGGATCAGTGTGCACTGTGCTCAGTTGTTCAGGATGTTAATTTTAGTCTTGCTTCCTGAGTGCCTTCTGTGTGTGATCCTGCCCTGGGCTCTGTCAGTTGAGTATGTAAAGCAGATGTAACATGTGGAAGGAAAGCCCAACCCATGGTGTCATGCCCAAGATGGGGCTTCCTTCTGGCCCTCGGCCATCCTTCTGCATACACGGTCTTTGATTTCATTTTAGCTCTCTGCCATTTGACTACTTGCTCAGGTTTTTATTTATTTTTTATTTTTTTCAGAAATTTGGAATTTTATAAAAAGGAATTTTTCTTTTATATCCATAAAATGATATAATTTTTGCAATTATAGAAATGTGTCATAAATTATACAGAATATGTTCCTTAATTGTAGCACAATGCAACTTGGTACTTTCCTCCCTCCCTAAAAAATCAGAGAGAACCAAAAAAATAATATATATAGCTGTGTATATATATATATTTATTTATTTATATTTATATAATATAGACAAACCAAATATGAAAACAAAATTTCCTCTTTGGTATAAAAATCAATCTCCCCTTGAGAGACACACAAACAGACATGATATTGGGTTTGTAAACTGTTGCTGGAAGGGATTTCCCTGTGGAGACTTCCCCTTCCCCACACCCCATCCCCCACCCACCCCAGCTCTACCTCACTGCAGTCCACCTCCAGCACCTTTGGGACTCCCACATGGTACACTGAGATTCCTGTACCCCTTTCCCAGCCCCACCACTCCTGAAGTACCTTCCCTTACTCCTCAGATACCAAAGGAGGAGACAAGGCTCTTCAAGCTCTCTTGAGGGGCCAGCTTCTCCTGCCAATCCCACCTCAGGGTGCTCAGCTTCCCCCTCCTAGCCCACCTCAGGTAAGGGTGCGAGAAAGCACAGGACAGGCTCCTCTTCCCAGAAGAGTTAAGACAGCGAACACAACATAAAGTCACACGAAGGCCTCCTCCACCTGCAAAATAAAGACAAACCAGCAAACCAACCGAACACAAACACAAAACCACGAAGACATTACAAGGAGAGGGTTCAGGGCCCCAGCAGGTCTCTGGCTTCCCGGCATGATACATTCTCATGTAATTCAGGAACAGGGGTGGGGGGCACCAGGGCCCCTCTGGGGAATCAGAGTTAAAAAATATATATGGAGATTATAGTCTCCCAGGCTCCTGTTGCTCAGGTTTTTAAATAGATTTGCTGAGTTATTCTTCACTACTCAGTTAGAGTTAAGTCTCATAGTGAAAGAAGAAAGTATGTCTGAGTGGAAAGGTTCCTGTTGGGGGCATGAAAGTCACTGGCTGGCTTCCCTAACAGCAGTGTAAGGAACTCAGATAAAATCCTCTGTTCTCCCCTTCCCCAAGGAGTGGACTCTGCTGCTGCTGCTCTAACCAGCACCCTCTCCCATCTTTTCAGTCCTCGGGCCCCACAGCCTGGGTCAGTGCTAACATGTGTTTGTACTGTCTGCTTTCTTTTAATACCTGGTGTGTGCACGCACATGCACATGCATGCGTTTGTGTTTGTGCAGGTCCAAGTGTGTGTTTGTGTGCAGGCCAGAGGCCAATCTTGCCTGTTGTCCCTTTAGCTGCTGTCCACTTTTTTTTTTGACACAGGGTCTTTTATTGGCCTAGAACTTGATAAATTAAGCTAGACTGGCTCACCAGAGAGCCCAGGATCCTCCTATCTTCAGCTCCCCATATCACAGCTTTTCACTTGCGCTCTGGGACTCAAACTCAGATCCTCATGCTTGCTTGGCAAGCACTGTGCAACTGAGCTACCTTCCTAGACCTTCTCTTAATACTTAGAAAAGGGAAATAGTTGTGCATGGATCTGGATTTATGGCGGGCCGGTTCCCCGGTCCTGTCGTAGTGTCCCATGCTAGAGCAAGCTGGGGCCCCGAACCATTGCCTGGCCATTGCACCGGCACTGAAGCAGGCCGCACACTTGAAAAAAAGAAAAAGGAAGTAGTTTATTCATAGGTGTCAGAGAAATTAAAAGGTTTTGAGAGTGAGGTGTTTCCAAGAAAATGTGAGAATGTATTTTCCCTCTTTCTTTTTTTTTAAGAACTTGTTTCCTATGACAGCAGTGCGTGTTTCCTGTGGAAACACATTGAGTTTGTGCTGATACCTTTGGGGAGCCGAGCTAGCCTGGCCAGCCTAGCTGGCAAGGGACACTTGCCTCCCTCTGGCAGAATGTGCCAGAATGTCCTGGAGCCATGAGTACTGAGCATGATGTCAGGTGATCATTTTCCCAAATGTGTCTGAGTTTCAAGTTTTTGCAGGCAAGTGTGTTTTCAGATGCCCAGTCCAAAGGTACCCGTTCTGAGTCAGTGAAATTGCCCTCTTGTTTCCGAAGGGAAGCCTTGTCCCGCTGCCCTCTGTCGGGCTCTTGCTAGACTTAGCCATGAGGTGGTGCTGTGAGAAAGCCTAGAAGTCCTGCCCCTTGAAGGATGTGCCTCTCACACCTTTGGCACCCACATAACTGTGGTCTGAATTCATTACATTTTGAAAGACTTAAAAGAATAGTTTTACATCAGTGCGAGTTTCAGTTAATGTTTTATACAGACAAAATAAAATGACACTACTTTGTCAGGAGATTTTGTGAGTGGCATATGGTGAATATGTATCATGTATATATGCGTGTCCTCCTTCCCTTTCCAAGTGCCTGCGTGGCTGTCCAGTTCCCTCTGTCATGAACACAGCACTCTGTTCTCTTTTTAATGCTTCCCGAATAGAAAAGTAAAGCTTTTCCCTTGAGGGAAAGGTCTTGTTGGTTTCCTGTCCAGGCTTCTCACTGAGAATGTTGTGGATTTCAGGTGTATGACCATCTTTCCTCTTCTCCTGAGTCTGACAACTTAGTGGTTCATGCTGTGTGAAGATACTCGGGTTGTCTCTTTCCCTCACATAGCAAGAAAATTGACCTAATACAAAGATGAGAGAAATTTTATTTCTGAAAATTAAGGAAATACTGAATTGCGTGGTTTCAGCCTCCTGTGTCTTTTTTCCTGACTTCCTCAGCAGGGTGGGCAACAGACCTGGTGGTACGTATTGGCACACACGAGACTTATTCTGGTTCTCCACCATTTTTCTTTTCACAGACACACTATCTTTGCCAGCAACACGTCGTCTTTGCAGATCACAAGCATAGCCAATGCCACCACCAGACAAGACCGGTTTGCTGGTCTCCATTTCTTCAACCCCGTGCCCATGATGAAGCTCGTGGAGGTCAGCGGGCATCTGTGTGGGGCGGATGTTGATGGTCACTCCTTTCCTTGTGCTCTGTGTCACCCTTTGTCCTTTCCAGGGCCAAAGGTGGAACACTCACCCACCATCTAAGAAGGCATTGTACTTTCTTTCCTCACAGTCCTGTGTTCTGAGAGTGCCAACATGTCAGGGACTTGTTTGTGCCAGAGTAGAGAGCAGGGCTGACAGGGACATCAGACTGGAAGGCAGCACTCAAGGCCGCTGGATTGGTAGGCCATCCTGTGGGGCTGAGTCAGCTCACTCCATGCTGGAGAGAGATTTCACTAGCGTGACTTCCGCTCCTCACGTGATTTCTGGCCCCATGTAGGAGTGCTTTAGGATTGTTCCCAGGACACATCTTCATGTGATAGAGCAGCTTCTGGCAGCCTCCAGCTTCTGACCTCAAAGGCAAGTGGTGGAGGGAGGAGCCAGGCAGGGCTGGACAGAGTTCCTGCGTGGGCTGTCTCTACTTGCTTGCTTGGAGGCCCCGGTGAGGGAGATAGAGTCACCATAGACAACTTACCCTTGAAATGTGGCAACCTGCCCTTTGGAGGGGCTAATTACAGCTCGAGGAGTGGCGGCTGTTACAGCAGCATTTGGTCTGAGGCAGCCTGGAGAGACTGACTGGGGCCTTCTGGGAGTGTGGGTCACATCTGTGTGCTCCCGCTGCCTTCTTGTCCTCTGTCACCCTCCCTGCCCATCCACGCGCTTCTCTTTTTCTCATGTGGCCCTTCTGGCCACTCTGCAGTAGGAATTCACCTGGCCGCCGACATTGTTGTAAAGGAGAGAGTAAAGGGGAGAGGCTGGGAGGTAGAAGAAACGACGGAGTGAAATCCTCACATTAGGGAGTAATTAATCCCTCCACTTACTGTATGCTCTATGTAGGTGTTTTGGAGATAAGACATTCAATAGATTCACTTTAAAGACCAACACTATTTTCAACTGCCTTTTCTTGAGCAATACAGCAGAATTGGTTAACAGCTAATACTTAGCCACTGACACCGTTGGCTGGAGAATGTTCTGTGAACTGTCTTGTTCTACTCAGGTTGTGTGCCACTGGTGCTGAGTGCCTTGCTGTGGGGCTGGACCTGTGAGGGAACTGTGGACTATCCTAGGGTGCTGCTCTTAGCAATGACCTCTTCACAAAGTAACAGGCCTTTCCAGTGACACCTGTAAGCCAGCAACCTGTGTTACCGACTCCCCAGCTGGCAGTCTGTCCTGGCTGTCTGTGGGTCAAGGACTTCGGTCCACCCCAGCCTGCTCCTTGTCACCATCTAATGGTGCTTACTGTTTGCTCACTCTGCTTCCTGCAGTGTCAGAGCACGCCACCTCCCCAGCTGGGGTGACCAGTGCACCTAGACGGAACTCTCCCACGTAGCCAGCCCCTTCACCTCCGTACACAAGCAGGCTTCTTTGGCCAGATGGTTTTTTATTACACAGGGGGTGTCCAGGGATCATATTCCTCGTGTCATAGAAGAAGGGGAGTCACCTCCTAAGGGCGTGTGAGGGGTCTGATGCCGGAGCCCATGCTGCTCACTTTGGTAGAAATTCTTTACTGGTCTTCAGATTTAAAGTGTGAGCGTGTACAAATTCACCATTTCCTCAAATCTATTTTTTGACAGGTGACCACTCTGTTTTCTGAGGGCTTCCATGCCAGGCAGTATGTTTGCTGATGCCCTGTGTGCCCCACAGGAAAGTTAGGAGAGCTGCTAGCACAGGTGGTAGTGCCCACCATGGCTCTGTAGGCTGGAATGAAAGCCTTGCTCTTGATGGAGTGAGTCCACTGTGAGCACGGCTGTGGGCCTGGAGTACCAGTGTGTGAGCCGGTGGAAGAGCAGGAGGGATGTGCACCTAGGAGGCTGAGGTCACTCCTCCACGGGCCATGCGGAGACCATAGGAAAGGCACTGCATTCCCCACATGGTGCCATCAGTAACAAGTGACTGGCACCGGAAGCTCTGTTTCAAGAAACATGCCCAGTGCCTCTTGGCCAGTGAGTGGTACAACTGGAATTTGACTCCAAGACTTGTTTCCATGACAATGTCTGTAAAACTCTGTACCCCCACTTGTATTTTAACTCTGATTTTGTGCATTTTTGCAGAGCTCTGTTGTCATAAATGGACATCTTGGTAAACATTTTGCTTCTGGCTTGAGATGCCTCTTTCTGTTCTAGAACTGAAATTGTTTTTGCCAACTGGGTGGCCCTTTGGACCAATGTTTGCCTGAGCCGTTCATTGCAGCTGTTTGCTGACTCCAGTGATTATTCCCTGCTTTGCATTTCTAGGTCATTAAAACACCGATGACCAGCCAGAAGACATATGAATCTCTGATCGACTTTAGCAAAGCCTTGGGAAAGCATCCCGTGACTTGCAAGGTGGAGTATGGGTGATGTACTTGTCCACTTTCTGCTACCGTAGTAGACTACCTGGGGGAACTGACTTTTTAAAGAAAAGATGGTTATTATACATAAATTCAAGGGTATGACACCAGCATCAGCTCAGCTCTGGATACCTCATGGCCTGTGGAGTCACGGTGAACAGAGCACATCTCCAGACAGGAAGCCAGAGAGATACCTGGGTCAGGTCAAGCTCAGGCTGGTTATAATACCTTCCTTCCTGAGGGTTGTGCCTGCAGTGACCTGAGGACCTCCCACAGGCCAGAGTTCCACACCGTCTCTCAAGGACCCAAACTCCCCACACAAGAACCTTTGGGGTACAGCAGCCTCAAACCATGGGAAACCTGGAGAAGGAGGTGACCTTTATTGGAACTTGACTTGTACTTAATACAATGATGTGAGAAACAGGACACTCCCTACCAGCCTGTGCCTGTGTTCAGAGAGCATGCTATACCTCCTTTCTAGTTCACGGGCCAGGAACCTGACCCCTAAGCCAACGCCAGTGCCACCAGGTGCATAGTCTGAGATCTGAGTGGAGCCTGGGCTTTAGCTAAATGGAAGACTCGGGGCTTGTGTCTGGGCCCTGACTTTTAGTCTGTTGACGAGCAGCTGTGTTTTTATAAACAGTGTCTGTTGATCCATCAGTTTGAACTGCTTATGACCCATGGGAGCTGGCACCCTGTGTGTTAGGTCCCATCTGGTGGACACTCACAGCCCTAGCAGAAAACTAGGGCCTAACATTTGGAAAGAACAGTCCAGATGCTTACTGGAATGTGAGACAGGAAGAGACCACCCCATCCACAGTGGCATTAATGGGGCATTTCTCAGTGGAATGTGGCGTGGTGTTTTCTTTTTCTCTAGGTTTTCCATGGTTGTATGGAAAGCAGACTTGACCTCCAGCCTTCCCGCCTTTCTTAAGACACCCAGTTGTTCTGTGTAACCACCTGCCTGCCTACATCAGCACACATGTCACTAGCTCCTCTTAGCTCTGCCTAAGCTTAGGTTCTGTACTTCTGCACGACTTTGCAGCTTTTCTGAAGGGGCGTTAACACCTTCTTTCCAGAATGCCACCTGGTGCAGAGTCTCATGAGGAAGTCATCAGCTTTCTGACCATTAACTTCTATCATGATGGTCCTTCCCGTTGCATGTTAAATTCTACAATATTCTCAAGTCTGAACTCAGTGTAATTCTCAAAAAGAAAATCACATTGGGGCTGGGGAACTTAGCTCAGTGAGAGTGCTTGCCTGGCATACATGAGGCTCTGGGTTCAGTCCCTAGCACTACAAAAAAAAAAAAAAATCATTTTGTTCATGAAGTCTCTGAACAGGCCATCTAATGACACAGACCCAGGAGCTGAGGAAAGCAGACTACATGTGCTGGTCCACATCAGAACAGAGTGTAGCTAAGGAGTCATGGCTTTTATTCCTTTATATCATAAAGAACCCTCATGGTAGATGTTGGTTTGTTTAGTTCTCTGGTTTTTTGTTTGTTTTGTTTTTTAGGGTAGGGTCTCACTCTAGCCCAGGCTGACCTCGAATTCACTATGTAGTCTCAGGGTGGCCTCAAACTCACAGTGTTCCTCCTATCTTTGCCTCCGAGTGTTGGGATTAAAGGTGTGCACCACCATGCCTGGCATGCTTCTCTGTTGTTTTTTTTTTTGTTGGAAGAAGTAGTAAATGTTCCAGAAAGAACCTGAGCGTGAAGCCCGCCAGAACTGGAGAAGGGGTGGGAGTGCGGGAAAGTGGGCTCAGGCTCAGGCTCTCCCCAGTCCCATCATCATTAGTTCACATGGCATGCCGACTCCTGTCATTCAGGGCTGCAGCTGCAGGGGTAAGGTGGACTCAGAAGGTGGCTCTTATTAGAGAGTTCAAGAACCTTCTATCTGCCATCCCTTCAGGCCTTTCTCGAGGTTTCTGGGTCAGCCATGCAAGGTTTTGGTGAAGCGTTTCCAGATGGTGTTTGCCATCCACATAGTACAAGGCTCTTCTGTAAACAGCCAGAGTCACTGCTATTATTGCCACATATCAGTGCTGCAGTCAATGACAGATAGCGTGTGCACTGTGGGCCCCCTTGGATTATGTCAGAATAGAGGAATTCCCACCACCTGGTGACATCATCGCCATCCTTAAGGTGTAGCACAATGTAGTGCATGTTTGTGTTGATGCTGGCGCAGACCAGATGTTTATAAGTGGTGTGCATACAGCTGTGAATAGTAGTACTTGATAATACATGGCTCTTCCTGGACTATGGATGTACTGTAATACACTTTTTAAAATACACACTGTTTACATCTTCTACTTTTGTGTTTAAAAAGTTAACTGTAAAAGAGCCCCAGAAAGGTCCTATGAGCTCCTGCAGAGGAAATTCACTTAGAGTTGGAGCTTAGCATTATGCTGCCTGCTCACTGACCTGTGTATGGTGTGTTCTCGGGTGACCTGTCCTGAGTTTCCACAATCAGTGTGATGCTGAAGAACATGTTTTACTACACCACTGCTGTTTTGGTTACCCTGTTAGGGCTTGTTGGCACTTCTCTGCCCTGTGAGAATGGCTTACAGTGATCCAGAAGTTAAAAGAGTTTCAAACCTGTCACTGCCAGGTTGGTGCAGGATGCAGTCAGGTTAGCTGTGAGTGTGCTGGGTCTTGGCCAGTTTTGGTTCACATTTAGTTAGTGAAGTGCCAAGTGTGTGCTGGGCAGAATGCAAGGCCCAGGCCAGGTGAGGAGCTAGGCGGATCCCTGGGGCTCACTGGCCAGCCAGTCTAACCTAATTAGCTAGTTCCAGGGCAACTTCAAAAAAGAGGTGTATAGTGTTCATGAGGATGACACCTGAAGTCCTCCACACACATACATACCTGTGCATGCACACACATATCAATATACCTGCACATACATGCACACCACATGTGTGCATACCTGTGCATGCACACATATCACACATACATGCACATCACACGTGTGTGTACCTGTGCATGTGCACACATATCAGTACACATACATGCACACCACAAGCTTGCATACCTGTGCATGCACACACATATCAATACACATACATGCACACTACACGTGTGTATACCTGTGCATGTGCACACATATCAGTACACATACATGCACACCACACCCATGCATACTTGTGCATGCACACACATATCAGTACACATGGATGCACACCACATGCATGTATAACCTGTGCATGTGCACACATATCAATACACTTGCATGGACACCACACGTGTGTATACCTGTGCATGTGTACACATCAGTACACATGCATGCATATCACATGTGTGCATACCTATGCATGCATGCATATCAGTACACATGCATGCACACCACATGCACGCATACCTGTATGCACACACATCAATACACATACATGCACACCACACACACATACCTGTGCATGCACACACATGTCAACACAAATGCATGCAACCACATGCGTGCATACTTGTGCATGCACACACATATCAATACACAAAAATGCACACCACACACATGTATACCTGTGCATGCATACGTATCAGTACACATACATGTATACCACACAGATGGAAACAACAAAGGAAGGAACTTGACAGCCCATTTCTAACATATTTATAGCTTAGTTGTGGGCTGCATAATCCAGAGTAAGAAGGAGCTGTGTGGTGACTGAATAGAGGGTCAAATTTAACAAAGTCACATTTTCTGTCCTACAACAGGATACTCCCGGGTTTATCGTGAACCGTCTCTTGCTGCCATACCTCGCAGAAGCCATCAGGATGCATGAACGAGGTACTTGTCCGAGCCAGCTGGGCCCCACAGTTAGCAGGTGGTGTGCAGGAAGGGCTGGGTGTGCAGGGTATACGAAGGGGCTTCTGCATCCTTGGTCTGCTGGCTCAGCCTCACCCCGGCCTCAGCACCTCTGCCTCAGGGTTCCCAGTGCCCTGGCTCCCTGTGAGCTTGTGCAACAGTTCTAGCCAGAGCAGTTCATGACTGGCCCAGATTTAGACCTTCGACCTCTGCTTTTGGCTTAAAGCTTACTGCTTTCAAAGAAATAATGAAGTGAAAATAACAGGTCTTGGGAGTGGTGTGAGCTCTTCCCAAGGCATGAAAGCACATTTGGTTCTCAAGCTCTGCTTTAAATACTACATTTCCTCCATTGCTCAGGAAGAAGTTACTCTTCTTTTCACTTTTCTTTTACTTTTCTTCACTTTGCTCTAAGATCAAGCCACCACTTTTGTGTTTGTTTATCAACAGCATACCCCAGAGAAAGCCTGGGAAGGCATTTGTGCTTTCTTCTTCCTAACAAAATATAATGCTCTAGAAGGTAGTGCCACTGCACAGTGGCTCCTCTGAAGCCCACAGCCCCAAGATCTGATGCCAAGGTGTAAGTTACTTTCTTCTCTTTTGCCCCTCCCGCAACAGGGTCCATCTTCGATCACTGGCCACCCTGTGTTGTAGCTGGCCCTGGCCCCAGGTAGTGTGCTCTTGACACTGCTCTGGGTAGCTGTCGTTGCTGGTCCTCTGGCCTCAATTTCTGCAGCTTTTTGAGTCCAGTGAGCCCAGGAAGAGTGCTTCAAAGCATGCCCAGGCCCCACCTCCAGCCACAGCTCTTCAGTTTTACTCAGCAGCTCTACTTGGACACCTGAAGCCTCTGGGCACTCCCTCTTGCCTGCTGTCTGTCACCTTTGGTGTCTACCATTCATCCCTGGGCCCTTTCTGTCCCAGCTGTCTCTCCAGCCAGGCCACCTTAGTGCATCTTGATCAGACAGCAAAGCTGTCTTCATCACCACTTGTCTTTCCCAAGCTGGTGTCCTCCACTGTGCTTGCTGAGGAGTTATTTTGTCAAGGAGGATGAGAAGACTTTGTGCACTGTGTTCACCACCCTGTGGGGCCTGCCAGGATCCTGGTACAGCCCAGCTCAGCATCTGCAGATGTTACGACTTGTTTCCCAGTTCTTTTGGGATAACTTTTTAGTTGACAATTTTCCCACATGAAGATAATATAATTTGATCATAATTCCAATACCTTCTTTTATCCCCTACCTTGCCCATTGCCTTGCATTGAACTTCTTTTCAAAAGACCCTCTTCTGTTTTGATGACCTGAAAAAAATTTCCACCTTTATTGTCCATGCCAGAATGTTGATGAGCTCATTTTTGTGGAGGTCTTCTGGAGGTGTGGCAACAGCTGGTACAAGGTCATAATGTAACAGTCACTTGGTTTCAAGAAGATAGTGTCCTGATGTGCTCCTCCACGTCCTCCAGCTCTTGCATTCTTGCCACCCACTCTTCTGCAGTGTCCCCTGAGCCTTGGAGGGGTTGTTCTAGACGCCTCAGTGCTTTACACTCAACCTTCACATATTCTTAGCACTTTTTCGAGTTTTCAGTCTTAGGGACTCTTCTGTCTCGCTATTGACGCCCTGGGCCTGAGTGCTCCCATACACAGACAGTAAATGCTGCTCTGATGGTATAGGCTTATTGGAAGAATGTGGAGGCAACTGTGTGGTCAGGGACCTAGCTTGACATTTTCTCGGGCTCCACCAGTCCTCACTCTGGAATCTAGCAGAGGCTCGAGGCTGTGACTGGGTGTTGTAGTGCTGGCACAGAACAGCTATGGGAGGACAGGGTTTTGGCTTACAGCCTCGAAGGGAAGTTCCATGATGAGAAAAAGCATGGTGTGAGCAGAGGCAGGCAGAAACAATGAGAAAGTGAGCCCAACCCTGGCAGCGGAAGCTGGCTATAACACCCAGAAGCCCACCCTTAACAACACACCTCCTCCAGCAAGGCTCCAATTCCCATACTCTCACCAGCTGGGACCAAGCATTCAGAACACATGAGTTCATTGAGGTCCCCTTCAGCTCTCTCTGTTGTTTTGATTTCTTCACCCTGTGATGGAGACCTGATGGCAACCAGATGGGCAAGGTACCAGTCCTGAGGGCTGGCAGGATGTAGGCTAGGTTGACTCTGTCCCTGTGGGGGCACATGGTTAGCTCTTCTCATGAGGACTGAGCTGGAAACAGGTCTTGGGAGTGATGTGAGCCTGGCTCACACACTCCTACTCAGGTATTTCTCTGGTAACTTGGCAAATGGGCATTGTGGCTACAGTCCTTGATCACCCTTCCATCCTCTTCCCCTGCTCTCACTAGGCCCCGTCTCAGCTCCAAGCTGGCCGGAATCTGTCACTTGATCTGGCTTTCTCTTGAGCACTTGCCATTCCTTTCCCTGTCGTGGAATATGTCTTTCTAATTGCAGTCTTCCTGGGGCGGGGACAGAGTTCTCAACTTATGTTCCCAAAGTGCTCTCACAGGAGTGCTCACTGCTGCTCAGAGCTTCTGGCAGTAGTTGCTCGGAGCACCTGCAGGTGGTGCCAGCGAGCCAGAGAAAGCCCTGTGGGAGGCAGGTCTCTGGTGCCAGGGCCCCACAGTGCAAGTTTGGAGGTTCATTGTTTATTTTCTTGGTTAGGGTTAAGGGCGCCTGACTGGGGGGAGGAAGAGAGAGGCCCTACAAACCACCTGCGGGTGATGAAGAGTTTTGTCTGGACATTTTCTCTTCTGGAGGGATTGTCAGCTTTCTCAGCCAAGTTCCTGCCACTGCAGACCGGTCTTAGGAATTGTTGGTCTGCAACATGGTACTGCATTGAACTCTCACTTGGCCCACCAATCTCTCGTGTATATTTCTGTGGTTGAGCAGAATCTTTAGAGTTGTGCTGACTTTGTAGAAATGTTTCAATGTTTTTTTCTTCACTGCTTTGTACCTTGGTATCATTCTTCAAAACAATACAGCCCTCAAGTGAGGCTGGAATTATGTTGCTTGTCCTCAGATGTGGAGTAGGTTAAGTGGAGTTAGGTAAGTGAGGTGCTGTTGGAGTTCCATCTCCAGGATGTGTGTTTTACTGAGGGATACAGACCGAGTGTGTGATCCAGGCCATGGACTGTGACTTTTAAACATGGAGCCGGGCAGGGATGGAGGAAGCCAGCCTCAGGCCCATGGCTCCTGTTCTGAGCAGTGCGCTCCCTTCTGAGCAGAAGCCTGATGGAAGGATAGAGGTGAGCCCTGAAGAGGTGTGGGGGCTTCTTGCCCTGGGACAGGAGCCTTTGGGTCATCACTTCTGGTATCTGGAGGTGGCTTAGCACCCTAGAAGCTCAGCGCCTTGAGCTGTGAAGCCATAGCCCAGCTACACTCTGCTCCTCCTGCCATCCGCCATGCAGTTCTGTCTGTGCCCTGCTCTGCTTGGGAGATTCTTTTCTTCAGAACTTGGGCTTTGCAGGCAGAGGAGTGGTTTGGGGAGGGCTGTGAGTCTGTCTGTCTTTGCACACAGAGAATTGTGTAGATTATCACGAATCTCTATTTTTTAATTTATTTGCAAGCACAGAGGGACATAGAGAAGAAAGACAGACAGAGAATGGGTACACCAGGGTCTCTAGCCACTGCAAACCAACTCCAGATGCATCTGGCTTTACATGGGTACTGGGGAATCAAACCTGGGTCATTATGTCTTGCAGGCAAACACTTTAACCGCTCAGCCATCTCTCCAGTCCACATCATGAATTTTGAACACTTGTTATGCCAAAAGTTGGGATTTGCACATTATACTCCTCCCTGTATGTCTTGGGTATTTTGAGAGCTTTCTGGTTGGCTCACCCCAAGTCTGGTGACATCTACATCATAGATACATACAAACACAGAGGGACCCAGGACTAGAAAGGCTCCATGGTAGGACACTTGGCATGCACAAGGTCCTGGGTTTGATCCCAACATGACACATGCATATGTGTGTGTGTGTGTGTGTGTGTGTGTGTGTGTGTGTGTGTCCACCTGATAAGGCTCATATATAGGATTGTTTTTGCTTATGACCTAAATTGTAATTTTTCAGAGTCCTCTAATAAGTGGACTACTTATATATCATGCAGAGAATATACTTAAGTTATCATTTGGTTATTTTGGTTTGGTTTGGTTTTTAGACATAGCCTCACTTGGTAGTCCAGACTGGCCTGGAACCCACGGTCCTGCGCTTCCTGAGTGCTGGGATCACAGGTGAGCACCTGGTGCTCAGTGGCGTTTCAAGCACTGAGATTCTCTGGCTGAAGCAAATTTTAGGATGAAATTCTTTCAATCTCAGCATTCTGTTTAGCTTTGGTGTGGCTGCCTACCTCTGTCTGCTTTGTAAATATCTAGGTACCCCTTGTTACTCTGATTTCATTTTCCGAGTTTGGAGACAGGACACACAGCTTGTGTTCTGTGAAGGTGTCTTGTGCACCGTGACAACACACACATATGGAGAATATTCTAAAGGAAAAGCCCTCTGCTTCGTCCTGTCTATTCATCACCGTGTAATGTTCCCTCTTCCTGAGAGCCACCTACCCAAACCTCTATTCAAGGACAGCGCAGTGAACCCCAGAGGCAAGACTGGAATTCCAGGTTCAGAGACTCACTTGAGGATTACTTTGTGTCCAGAAATAATAGAAAGGAACTTGGCAATGTAACAAACAGAAATCTAAACACTTTTACAAAGTCAGAGAACTTCTGAAAGCCTGTTCTGAGTAATGCGGAGCCAAAGAGGCAAAGCAGACCTGTCAGTTTGGACTTTCTGCGAACCGTGTGTTTGGGAGTGCTTCCAGGGGAGTCCTTGGTACTTGAAACACAAAGTCAGAAAAGAAACGCACACGTGCAGGACACACAAAACCAGAAACCTTTGTGTGTCTGTGTGTGCACACATGCGCTTCTGTGTGCACCTGTGCACATGCATCTAAAGCCCATTTATCTAAGTGAGCTCTTGTCTAGCATCTGGTGTTTTGTGAATGATTCTGGAGTTGGAAACCCCAGCTTTTGGGGAGGCAGTCAGATTTCCAGGCCTGGGCTTCTCTGTCCATGAACCAGACAGTGTGGTCCAGAGTTCTTACATGTTGCACTCTGTTTGAAAAGCTGTGTACCATGTAGTTCTCTGAGACAAAAATTTTACCTAAGCCAAGAACACGGACTCTCTAAAGTTCTAATAATTCTGGAAGTACAGAAGAGAATTTGGGGAGGTGGTTGGGACCCAGCACTGCCCTTTTCTCTTTAGGGGATGCGTCCAAGGAAGACATTGACGTCGCAATGAAGTTGGGAGCAGGGTACCCCATGGGTCCATTTGAGCTTCTTGACTATGTTGGACTGGACACTTCAAAGTTCATCTTGGATGGTAGGAATTAAAATCCTTTCATGTCCTTTTAAATTGACTTGAAGTAGTCTTTTGGAACTCTGAATCATAATGCCTATTTAATCCAAAATTTTAAAGAATCTTAAGACCTTCTGAAATATTGCCTTACCTGATCCGTTTTATGTTGCTATAACAGAATGCTTAAGGCTGGCTACTTTATAAATAAAAAACGGTTTGTTTGGTTTATAAGTCTTTGGCTAGAGAATACAAGTAGCAAGGTGCCTGAGTCAGCCAAGGTATTACTGGCTTTGTCACAACATGGCAGAGAACTGAAAAGTAAAATAGCTGTGTACAGAGGGCCTGAGACGTGGGTGTGGGATAAGCTTGGTTTATAACAGCCCATTATCTCAAGAGCTAATCTAATCACGAGAGACCTGACCCACTTCTGAGAAACCATATTAATCCACTCATGAGGGTGGAACCCCACAACCCCTAATTACCTCTCACTGGGCCCCACCTCTCAAACATCATGCCACGGTCACACTAGGAACCAAGATCTCAGGGTACAAACCTCTGGAAACCAAGGGAATCAGAGCAGAGCACCAGCTCAGTGATTCCTTAGCATAACAGGAGGAGGAGCGTGGTTACCTCGGCAGCTTTCCTGACCTTTCTTTCTGAAATAACTAGGTACATAAGTATGGCTCAGGCTGTCCTGTGTAGCCTTCATTCCTTCTCCCTGAGTAGGTGTACAATATCGAAATCAGGAAGTTGGTAAGGCTAGAGTGTCGTTTTGCCATGTGAGTAGGTTGATACACCTGCACTGAAATCAGCCTTTTTCACAAAAAGAAAAAGATGGTGGCTCTGAAGACTGGGTTAGAGGAATTATTAGACTGGCATTCTAAAGTTGAACGCAGCTCACAACTTCCATGTGTGTGTGACACACAGATTTGTATGGGAAGGAAGAAAATCCTAGTGAAAGCGTGAACGTTAGACATTTATGAGGATGCAAAATGCCTGTGGGCAGAGTTCCTGTGAGCGTTCTGATGTGAACTACACTGAGGTTCTGTTCGTGGGCGCATTGATTTCCGGGCAGAGGTGGGGAGCAGGAAGCGCCCAGCAGAGCTAGGCTGGCAGGAGGGTGGCGTGGCCGCACCAGCAAAGCCTGCCTTGTGCTTCTGCCTCCCAGAGGCTTGCCCACGGCAGGGAAGGGATCCTTCCTCCCCAGCTGTGCTCCCAGACATGCCCTGGGACTGTTCAGACCAACACTTTCGCCCTTTTCTCCACAGGGTGGCATGAAATGGATGCGAAGAACCCCCTGTTTCTGCCCATGCCTTCCCTGCAGGGCCTGGTTGCTGAGGGGAAGCTGGGCAAGAAGACCGGAGAAGGATTTTACAAATACAAATGATGTGGGAAGAGCCTGTGTGGTGCTCCAGCCAGTGATGGGCCTCCTGACAAGGGTGCCGCAGGGACCCGCTGGGCCACCGTTGAGTCCATCTGCAGTAATCGTTTTCCTAGTTGCAGTAATACGAGATTTCTCCAGCGAGAACTAGTTCCCTGGGTTAGCCTGTCCTTCTCTGAGGGTTTTCTGAAAAGCTTTACAGCCTTGGTGCCTTGGAGCAAACGTTTTTTCCGAACCTTGCTGTTTGTTTGGTAGTGCCTTGCCTGAAGTCATCACTCGTGTGTGTCATCTGAGCGTGCGGCCTGGTGCTCGTGTGCACATGGTGCATCCGAGGGCTGCAGCCAGCAGTTCCCAGCCTTACCCCACATTCTGGGCACACGACACAAGATGTCATTACTCGCCACGTCAAGACACGGCTCCTGGAGTGATGGGAGAGCGTATGTGCTGGTTTGCAGAAAGAGGTCTGTCTTCATGGTCACTCGAAGCCGTGGGTCTTAATCATGTGTGTCTTTCTTCTGTTTTTCATGAGAAATCAGTGCTGCAAACTGCCAATAAATTGATTCTTAAAATGGGATCTTAATCTGTGAAAATTCAAGTAGAAATAAACGTGCAATTTAAAAATCATAAAATGCCTAAATAATTGTAAAAGTTTGGTAATTTAGGCAGAAGCTGGGCCGTCCTCTCTGACCTGGTACTGTTGACAAAGTGGCCGTGGTAGGGAAGGAGTGACAGAAGTCACTGACTGGGCAGCCTGCCTGCCTGGGGCTGGCCTCTCCTGTCTCACCAGTAGGGCAGCACTGAGGGCTCAGAGAGTGATTCTAAGGAACATCTGTTTCTTCTTTGCCAACAGAGTGAAATAATGTAACATAAGCTTCTTTTAATCATCGGCTTGAGAAAGTGTCTTCCAGGACAGACTTTTGGAGTTGGAAAGACATCAGAAGCCCTGAGGTCCAGCGGCCTCATTAGCACAGAGCTCCAGCGATGTGCCCAAGGTCACCAGAGATTTTGTAGCTGTCCAGATTAGATCTCGGTTTTGATCATAAGTACAAAAGAGTGAATCTGGAAATCTCAAATCTAAGCTTTCAGACAAGACTCCCCAAAGTGAGTGCCTTTGTTTGGTGTCCTGGATCATAGTTTTAATACTTGGTTTTTTGTTCCATTTCATAACTGGTAAATGATACCTTATTGTTTTGAAGTTTGAATGTATTGCAAAGTGAGAAAGTACATACCTACCAGCATTTCTGCCCAGTGCAGACTGTGCCCACACATCGTCCATTAAGAGAAAGGAGGCACCTATGTACCACCCCACTGCTCCGTTTCTGGGTTACCTATGACCTTTGAAGGCCATCACCGTGTTGCCATGCCCCATGTTCAGCCACTCTAGTTCAGGTAGTCCAGGCTGGTCTCACCCTCCAAACCTGCCCCTTAATGGCAGCCAGTAGCCTTTCCTAACATTCGAAAGTCAGTGCCAGAGTTCAGGCCAAAACACATCTCTGACCCTCACAACAGGTGTGGTCACTGCCCAGGATCGGGCCTGTCCACATTCCAGCATGGTGGGGGAAGGGCCTGCAAGGCCCAACCCACCCAAGGAGCTATGAGCAGTAATGGTGGCAGGAGGGGGTAGCCACTAGTGAGAAGCCTGCATTTCTGTGAATAACCCCACCCATGCTCATGCAGCTACCCGAATTAAACTCAGTGCTTCATCAGACATGAGCTAGAAGGGGGATTGCTTGGGAAGGGGTTCAGCAGGAGTGGGAGGGGGGCAAGAGAAGGTAATGGGGGTATATATGACCAAAATACATATGTACATATATATAATTCATAGATAATTTGATAAGTCAGATTTTCAAAAAGAAAAACAAGGTTTATCCCCAATTTCCTTCTACTCCTATATTTTAATTCCTATACAAAAGTGAAAATTTCAAATTAAAAACCATGGTCCTTGAATGACCGTAATGTTTACATGCATAACAGCGTCTCAAGGGAGCTGTTGAATGACATTGGCACTGAAATGTTCTGGTATGAAGTCTGGTGTCAGGCAGGGAGGAGGCACAGTGGGTGAAATGCCTGTGTACAAGCATGAGGATCGGGGTTTGAGCCCACAGGCAATGCTGGGGGTGCTGGTATCTCAGAGAGGAAGGTAGAAGGCAGCTGAGGAAGACACCCATGCCAATCTCCGGCCTCCACAGGCACATAGGCTGCCAGTGCAGCGCACGCATATGCACTCACCCACCTACTAACACATACACACATGCAGAAAATGTCTAGTGTTAGCCAGGAATGGTGGCCCTTGCCTGTCATTCCCACACTTAGCAGATGAGTTCAGTCTGGGTGGCATAGCCAGACCCTATCCCCTCCCTCAAAGAAAGCACAACTTCCGCCTAGAAAACAAAACAAAAGACCTCGTGTTATGACATGATTGTTCACTGGATTCTGCCAGTCAGTGGGATGATGACTTGTCAGTTTTCAGAAACTCATGCGAGATGGGACCAGTCACCACTGCAGAGGTAAGCACAGTATGTGAGCCTGTCAATTACACTTCTCACACGTGAAACAGGCTTTTCTCTTGTCCCACCTTGATTTTAATCCCCTCGGCATTTCAACCTAAGTAACTAAGTCTACCAAAAAATACAAGGTGTGGCTATAATGTCATGGGGTTAATTTTCTTGTTAAGCATTGGTGTTACATACATAATTATGTAAAAATGAAGTCAGAAGTGGAACCGGTGTTGTACTTTCAGAACTATACTTTGAAAGAAGCCATTTGTTGGTACAAATTCTATTTTTAGGTTATCTGTTTTCTAAGCACAGTTTTTGGCTATTTTACTGATCTTTCTTAGCACAGTCATCAGGACTAATGCAGTCTGTTATTTCCACTCAGCAGCCGCAGCTGCTGTACCTCAGTGCAGTAAATGCTTTGAAATGAACCAGAGCTGGTTCTGGCCCTCAGCTCCACTTTCTTGGTGTAACCTAGAGAGGCTGTTTCAGGGCACAGTGTTGAAACCTGTTCCCTACAGATGCTGATGGGCAGATCTCAAGATGATGGCTGGAGGGACGTCAAGTGTGTGGACTGCTTGGCACAAAGAGGCTGGTTGGGAAGGAATCCAAGTGGCCTGCGGTGTCACTGTTGACCCTGAGCATCTTATACCTCGGAGGGATGAGCTGAAGGTTGGGAACTGACCTGACTTTTCACTGTTGGGCCTCCTGGACCCCCACAGCTATTTGGGAGTCTTCCTAGAGACAGTCCAAGTCTTCCTAGAGGTGGTGGTCTGGAAGTCACAGGAGGTGGCAAGAAGGAAGCCCTGTGGGCTGGAGGGGTGGTCATCATTTAGGTAAGTTGTGTTTTCTGTATGAGCAGCAGACTGGATGAATGAAGACTCCAGAGAAAGACTTTCTTAAGAGTATCGGCACAGAAGGGTGTGGAGAAGTGGCGTATGAACTCACCCTATTATAATTTGTTTTCTAACTGATATAGGGGAACTTCCAAAGATGTCACGGGGTTAGTATGAGGGTGAGTCCATACTAGGTGTATGTACAGCTACTTCAGACAAGGGAGAACTAGCAAGATGGTCTTGAGTCTCTGCACTCATTCAGGCCACTGAAGACTCGTCTTCAAGGAGGGGAGAGAGACCATACCTGCCTGAAACAGCCAGTGTGCCAGGCAGAGAGAGGCCCCTTACAGCCTCTGTGATTCCCCGAGGTGGTGGGGTTGGATGTTTCCAAGCATGAGGAAAGACATCTTGGCCATGTTTCTGCAAATGTCTTTCCCAGGATATTCTGTGAGACAGCACACCCTGCTCTCAGGCATATGGGGAGGGGAAACCCGCCCTGTTGCCTGTTCAGAAACTTGACTCCAGAATGCCAGGTGGAGAAGGCTTAAGACTGGGACCTCTAAAACCAGAAAGCATTTTTGAGACAGTCTTCTACCTGGGGAGGTTTGAAGAACTGAACTGCCTCACTTGGGACCCATGTGGAAGGTGTGAGCTTTCAGTGCCCTTCAGTTTAGGAAGGGGAGGGTGTAGAACAACCTTTTCCTCTACTAAGGTGTTTGCAACAAGAATAAACAGAGTAGAAAAGCCTTTACCCCGTACCAACATCTGGAGAGCAGGCACTTGAGTTTATACACCCCTCCCAGCTTGAGAGAACAGCTTCTCTTCAGCCCTTGGTCTTGACCCAAGGGTCACTGGTCTGAGAGAAGGTTCTGTGTGTGTGTGTGTGTGTGTGTGTGTGTGTGTGTGTGTGTGTGTGTGTGTGTGTGAAGAGAGAAGAGGTAGAGGTGTATTGAAATATAAACATTCAAGAACAGGTAAGATAGAAATAGGCAGGACATACAAACCCTGCAAGAGGACATCTAAGGTATTTATTCATGGCCTAGGTTACCATGTGCTTTTGCATGTTTTTTTTTTTTCTTCTGCTTAGAATACATACCAGATAGGAAGAGGGGAGGAGACAGCACTGTCCTTGAGTTTTCCCTGCTGTCTGCCCTTTCTTGTCGTGTGTGCATGCTTGGCCAGGGAAAGGAGTTTGTTCTGCTGGAAGAACATTCCTGACATCACAGGTAATCCCAAATGCAGAGGTCAGAGGACAGCACACCTCACTCATGATGTCTGAGTGTAGCCCCTTCCTCTCCTCTTGAGACCAAACTCCAGGGTTGCTGGTGAAAGTTGACATCTTCCGTCCCTCCTTGCCGAAGACCTCCCTGTGAGGTGCTGCTCTAGGGAGGAAGCTGAGAGAATAGACAGTCATTGTGAGCAGGCTTGAGTTCAGAGTGTCTCACTGAGGTTGAAGGCCTTGGAAAGCAGCACTGCTCGTGAAAGGACCACCTCGGGGTGTGGGCACTGGGCCAGGCCGCAGGGAGGCGGGATGGACAGCCCTGGCTTCCTGGAACCTGAAACCTGGACCCGAGCTCCCACACTCTCTCTGGGCTTTGGTCAACCCACAGTAAGCACCATGAGACATGGTGGGGAGGTGGGGTGATGGCTAGATCTGGAAACTGGGTGGAGTCGTGGTCACCTGAGTGACGATCTGAGATGAGGGTGACAACCAGGCCAATGGGAAAGACTCCATTTCACTTTAGGTACCTCATATACCTTGCTTCTTTGGGAGAAAATGGTGTGGCATAGACCAGTGACACCACTTATTTCAGACATGAGACATGATGACGACTAGGCTGAGGAGATGGCTCAGCAGTTAAGGGTGCTTGCTTGCAAAGCCTGACAGCTCAGGTTCAATTCCCCAGTACCCATGCGAAGCCAGATGCATAAGGTAGCGCATATCTCTGAAGTTTGTTTGCAATGTCAAGAGGCCCTGACATGCCCATGCTCTTTGTCTCTCTCGCAAATAAAAATATTTGAAAAGACGACTAATGCACTAGTTCCAGTGTGACTACAAAGAGAAACTTGAGATCCATGTCTACTATATTTATGCACTATTCTCAACTCCATCTGGTAAATACATTCATCAGTTTCTCCTGTATTTACAATAGAGATAGAATAATTTAGCTATTAACATCTGAAGCTATTACAGATGAAGAAAATATTGGGGGGCTGGGGAGATGGCCCAGTGGGTAGTGCCCACTGTGCAAATGTGAGGACTAATGTGTAGTTCCCCAGCACCCACATAAATGCGGGGATAGTGGTGACTCACATGTGATCTCAGCACTGGAGAGGTAGAGGCAGGAGGATTTTGAGTTTGAGGCCAGTGGAGTGGGAGGGAGGAAGGAGGAAGGGAGAGAAACTAAGGAACACAGCAGTGGGGGTGACTCAACATCCCAGCTCTACCTGTCCTGTCTAAATACTTTCTGATATGGAGTCCAAAGCAGGCTGGATAAGCCCTCATTGCCGACACTGGTTTTATGGCTATAGCCAATACAGAAAGGACATTTTTACAATGGACTAAAACACATTTTTCTAACATATTTCAATTTTGGGAAATTAATGAGTTGTTTCCTATCTGCCTGTGGTCTCAGTTGTCGCTGCCCATGCCTTCGAAGAAGTTGGGGCAGGCAGCCCACCAGGAAGTTGCTGCACTGGGCTTTCGTGCTTGTGTCGTCTGTCTGCCCAGTGTAAGAACCTTGTGCTGGTTTGATCCCAGGTGTCCTGAATGTTCCATCCCTAGCTGATGGCAGTTTCGGTACTGGAACCTTGTTGGAGCTGTTGTTGGGGGCTGGCTTGTGGGGGTTATAGCCAGCTTCCCCTTGTCAAGGGTTTGGCACACTCCTGGGTTCAGAGGCAGGGTCTCACTCTAGCCCAGGAACTTACTCTGTATCCCCAGGCTGGCCTCCAACTCATGGTGATCTTCTTACCTCTGCCTCCCAAATGCTGGGGTTAAAGGTGGGCACCACCATGTCTGGCTCCTAATTATTTCTTTTTAATACTGCAACTGACAGTGCTGTTTGTTGAGAATAAGCACAATTGTATTGATTTTCAGTAAAGGGAGCCAATAAACAATCAGTTTTCACTTGCGTTCTCAGGTTTAACTCTAACTCATTTACTGTGTGCAAAGTTTCTCTTTAGGTTACTTGGTGCTAATACTGTTTATTTGAATAGCTATACATGGCATCCTGTCTCCTCCATCTCCCTGGCTGCAGAGGATGAAAAAGAAGTCTCTCAATGGAAGACCTGTGTAAGTTTAGAATAGCCAGGACAATCAATGACATTATCATCATCTACATAAATGCCTTCATAATCACATCTTGCTATTAGTATTAAGATGCTTAGCTGCAGTCAAATGTCACAATTTCTGCTAAAAAGCAGTTCAGATTTTTTTTTTTTTGTTTTGAGGTAGGGTCTCTTTCTAGCCCAGGCTGACCTGGAATTCACTGTGTAGTCTCAGTCTGGCCTCCAACTCTCCATGATCCTCCTACCTCTGCCTCCGAGGGCTGGGATTATAGGCATGTGCCACCACTCCTGGCCAGTTCAGAATTTTGCTTCAGGGTAAACTTCTTCAAACTCCCTGGCTGTCTGTCGATGGAAGAGCAGTGCACGCTTACCTATAAATTGTTGAATTTATGTTACCAGTCTCTCCCTGCGGTGGAAATGGGGAAACTTGTTATGCACGTGGAACAATGTCATGTGGAATTTTAAGTTAAACCATCCATTACCCTTTCATGAGTCCTCTTTAAAAAGAAAGCCATACAAACACTGTTACTGCTCATGGGACTTTTAGAGGTTCCATATTGTTGCAGCCTTTGACCAAACTATGGGGCAAAAAAATGACTGCATGAGCCGGGTGTGGTGGCGCATGCCTTTAATCCCAGCACTCGGGAGGCAGAGGTAGGAGGATTGCCGTGCGTTAAAGGCCACCCTGAGACTACAGAGTGAATTCCAGGTCAGCCTGGACTAGAGCAAGACCCTACCTCGTAAAACCAAAAAAAAAAAAAAAAAAAGACTGCATGAAGACAGCAGTCATGAGTCAGTCAGCAGGTCCCTCCTAACTGAACAGGAATTGCTCGCAACCCCTAGCAACCATACCAATGGAAACAGAAGGCAAACGCCCCTTTGTAAGGACCAGTGTGCCAGCCGTGACCTAAGATCAGGCTCAGCGCCCAGAAAGTGGCTCCTCCTCTCTCTGGCCCTCAGGCCTGCTCTGCATGCTGCAGGGCAGGGAGCCAGATCACTTCAGGATCAAACAGAAGCAGAAGCCAGAAGACACCCTCTCGCCACTGTAGACATCACTTTCAGTCCATGTCTCTAAGGGGGCTCCTGATTCATCCCTCCAAACCACTGCCTGCAAAAGAAGGTAGGAAGCACAGGCAGGAATGGTCTTTCAAAGGGTATCAAAGTTACTTGGGAAAAAGTATTCTGGAAGAAATATAGACAAGGAACAATTGGCTCAGTACAGATAATCTATTTTCTCAGCTTTGTTCCCCATGTCTGTGTGAGGCCTAAGAAGGTAGAAGAACCAGTAATCAAGGTAAAGGGACTCAGTAGGCTCTGGCTCAGCCTTGTCTCAAGTATAAACTTCTATTCTGCTATTTCCTGGACTGGGTTATTACCTTCTAAGTCACAGAGAAGCTTCAAACTTCTACTATCCTGCCCCCAAATTAATTGTCAGCATTTTAATTTTCTAGTTATTTCCTCCACATGATTGTGGCAGCCTAAGACCGAACTACTTGAGTCATGTATGTTAAGAAAACAGAACTTTCCAATGAAGTTCTGGCTATGCCTGAATACGAAACCTTTATACCAAGTAGGTCCCCTGAACATAATACTTCTTTTCCTGGTTCAAGTTTAAGACTAAATGAAGAGGAATTGGAGAGTTTCCAGAGGATAGTAATGAAAATGATTAAAGGCCTGATGATGAAAGGTTCAAGGAATTGGGATTACTTAGCCTGGAGAAGAGAAATTTGAGGGGTGATTTAATGGCAATCTTCAAGTACAGTACGTGGAAGGTTATTACAAGTATGGTAGCCAGCTGTTCCCCAGCTGTGCTGAGGTCTCAAAGGGAAGCAGAACTGGAGTTTCCACAGAGTATTTCAGTGAGGCCAAGGATGTCAATGATTCTAACCTAGCTCCAGAGATTGAAAACCATTACGGAAGACCGTGAAATAGTGATGTTTTGGTGTATATAGTTTTTAGATACCAACATATATTAGTGTAACAAAGGCTTATGGTAAAATTATATAGACTAAATATTGGGGAAATATTGGCTCTGGGGGATATCTGCAGGGGTGAAGATCTTCTTTAGCCACTGGATAACCTGATTTGGGGAGCTCAGGTTGTGACCCAGCAAACTTAAAGAGGAAATGCACATTCATGACAAATATCATCACCCCCAAGCGGGAGCATGCTGGGAGCCTGTGGTGCTCAGAGGGCGAGTGCCATGCTGCCATCTGGCTCCAGTGACTCCCATGTCCCTGCTTCACACCTGTGCCTGGCAGAGGAGAGGTGGCTGGGGAGGGGGCAGTGATGGCAGGCAGGCAGAAGGCTGTGTTGGCATCACCACGCTGACATGGGCTGCTCCTGTTCCCTGCCCGGCTCTGGCCTGTGGTTTCGGTTCATCCATTCTAAATGATTAGGAACTATATTCTTAATAAAATGACACTTTTTAAAAATGTTTTATTACAAAGCTTCTTTTAAAAAATGCTCAGCACGTTAACTCAAACTGGAATGACAAACGTTAGATGGCAGTTGGGGCAGAGGCTGTGCCTTGCTATTTAAAAATAATGGGTACATCAATGCTCATTTAACAACTGGCATAAAATCCCACTAATTGGCTAATAAAAACAGATACAAATACAGAACATTTAAAGTAATAACAATTCAAGTGCTGGGCTTTTTACAACAAGGGAGTGAAAGGAAAGAAACAAAAATTCACTGCAAACTGGTTTGCTGAAAGTATATGTTAAGGTTTGCCATTAAAAAAAAATCGGAAAACTTAAGTGAGATCGGGCTGCCAACTGCTTTGAGTGTCACTCTATGGGACGCCTTACAGGACCAAGGCCACTGTCTGTCACCGAGAAGCCACCTACTGGATAAGATTGCCAGAAAAGGAAGGCCTCTTTTCATTTTTTTTTTATTCCAAACTCTTCCAGACCTTTCAACTTTATTTAAAAGCTCATAGCTAGCAAAATATACAAGAAAAAATAAAACTAAAAAGTGTAAATTTTTAAAAAATTCAAGTTTAAGAAAAAAAAGAGAGAGAAGCAAACGTACTGTTGATCCTTTTGCACTGTTAAATAAAAACTCCCGGAGAAAGGCAGAGCAAGGGAAACGAAGACGGGACAGAAGGAAGTCCTCCGCACTCCTGCACTGGGAAGGATGGATGTGCTGGTTGCTGGCCCTGGTCGAGCGGTGGTGTCCCTGCTGAAGGGAGACAGGTATGTGCTCGGGAAGAGCACGTAGACAGGGGAGCAAAGCTGCTCAGCTGACGTCCGCTCGCTGGCATCCTCGGGTGCTTTTGCATTTCCTCTGACATTTGTTTGGGAAGTTGGCTCTTGCAGGGGGCTGGGGTGGGGGTGGCAGTGATTGTCTCTGTGGATCAGCGTCTCTAGCGGTGACCTCAGGGTGGCGTTGGTGTCAGTGCTCCCGTGGGGTCCATGGGGCCAGCTCTGAAGACGGTCTGGGTTCAGCAAGCTTCCATCTCCAGAAGAGGTCCTGGGGTCGCTGCCTTGGCCTTGCACGTTGGAAATGAGCTGCTTCGTTTCCCACCTCAGGAAGGAACAAATGAGATGCTATTAATAGGAACTTGCCACAGGCCTTTGAGATCGCAACTGTCACACACAGCGCATGTCGTAAGATGTAGGTGTTTAAAATATGCATTTTGCTGACTTGGTGATGGTTAACATGGACTGTCCTATGGTAGCCAAAAACAAACAACAACAAAACAAACAAAAACCAACCCCCCCCAAGTCCTCAGAACACATCACAGAGTAAGTAGAATACATTGAAATTTTTACTCCAGCTCCATAGGTTAGGTACAGAGTTATGTGAGATGTATTTAATACGCTGAGTTTGGGTTAAACCAATGAAAGACATGATTTTAAAACATCAGTAGGAAATAGCTAAACATGAATAGGAAATGTAGACAACAGCCAGGCCAGGGAAGCTTTGTTGTTGTCGAGGGATGACTGGCTTTAGTCCACTGTGGACTGACTCTACATAGGACGAGAACATTCCGGTCACCCAGTGCGCCGCCAGTTCCCTTATGACAAGCCCGACACAGTCAGGACGCACTCTGTCCAGTCCCACAGGCCAAGGAGTGTAGCATCTCCATTCTCTTCAAGACCTAGAGTCTTCCAGAAGGGTTCCCTTCCTAACAACTAGGTTATCTAACCTTGGTCTTAGAGTGGAAACTGAGCAAATATTATAAAGGAACTGTGGCTAGATACTGGTGATAATGATTTTTCAAAACAAGCCCCAAACCCCTAAAGCTTTAATGATCAGAAAGCGATGAAGGGTAAAAATGTAACATCGAAACAAGAGCAGCAAAACAGCAAAGTTCAGTTCCTTCACTCGGGAAAGTCCTGTGTCCATGGCTTTGAACTTGCAGGTGTGCAGATGCACCAGGTCACAGCTGGAGCCTGGAACAGCCTCAGATGAACCCACCTCTGTGCATGTGACTACTGTGCCTTCTTTTATGAGCAGACGTTTCCTTTCAAAAATTAACTGTAGCCGGGCGTGGTGGCGCACTGTTAATCCCAGCACTTGGGAGGCAGAGGTAGGAGGATTGTTGTGAATTCAAGGCCACCCTGAGACTACATAGTGAATTCCAGTTCAGCCTGGACTAGAGCAAGACCCTACCTCGAAAACCCAAAATTAATTCTAAATAGGAATGGCTCATTTACACTTAAGAGGAGATAAATTATAAGAGATAAAACTGGCTACCGCTGGTGCAGTTCATACCCCCTAACCTATGGACAGATCCAGTATGCGCACTGAGGAAGGACCCCAGTTGGTAGGGGACAGGGAGGAGGGAAACAGGGACACTTTCACAAGAGTTGATCATACAATGTATATACTTGCTCATAATAAAGATATTAATTTTAAAAAGAACGAGCTATGTAAGGGCTGGGGTGGAGCTCAGTGGAAGGTGCTGGCCTAGCATGGATGGGAAAAAGGAAAGAAGGAGAGAGAAGATGAGTGTTGGGTAGACAGTACAAGGGAACCTCAAGAATGTAGAGTATGTTGTATTGGTGACTTTAAATATCTCCTTTTAGTTTAGGTTTAAAATAATAACATTAAATGCTATGCGGGGAAAAAAAGTCATAAGAGAAATAAAAGGAAGCTGTGGCAGTTTAAAAATGGAGACACAACTCTGGGTGACAAAGTGCTTTCCACAGCATAGTGGCCCACAGAGTGGACTGTGGCACTTGCCCCACAGGCTGATGGGAGACATGTTTGGTTCATATGTTTCAGCACCTTTCATATTCTTGGCACAGAGCAAGCCCATGAGCATGTTAGCTGGTAGCATTATTGCTGTTCCTCCCAAGGTGACCCTTAAAAATAAGTGATCTGAAGCCAGCGTGGTGGCACACACCTTTAGTCCCAGCACTCGGGAGGCAGAGATAGGAGGATCGCTGCGAGCTCAAGGCCTGCCTGGGACTACAAGAGTGGGTTCCAGGTCAGCCTGGGCTGTGGCGAGACCCTACCTCAAAAAAAAACCTAAATCATCATCATCATAGATTTCAAGTCCAAGTCCAAGAGGCCTTTGCTGCTCCGAGCTGAGGGGTATTGGGGAATGTCTGCTACTGAGGAAGACACCTCATTCTTCTGTTAAGGTTAGTCTCCACACTTGAACATGGGGGAACCCTGAAGTCATAAGTGACAGAGGACTTTCTGAAGCAGAGCTGGGCCTCCATCACACCTATGGCACCCTATCTGGAATTTTACTATAAGACCTTCTCTTCCTCTCTTCTTGAGCTGGGCTCACTGATTATGTACTGGTCAAGACCAACACTGCTGTCCAGAGACGGGTGTTTACTCCAGGATAAGATATAACTTGCCTGGAAAGAATCTTCACGTCTGACAAAGTCATTCTTTCTGCCGCTCACATGGGTTAGTCCCCTGCCATGATCTCATCATTCTGCTTTCTGGAATGTCACTTTGCCAATCTCCCTGAACAGGGAGTGGCTTCAGAGACCTCTGCCGAGCTCCTTCTCACTAGGGGTGCTTTAAATGGTGAGGCCTCTTCCTCACTATTCAACAAGGCTGTTTGTTTGTCCTTGGCCTTGTTAAAATGCAGGGCAGAGAAGACCAACTCTTCCCTCCAAATGGAGAAATGGGGTCTTATATAGTTGTTTTACAGTTATAAAACAGGTCAAATCAAGATCCTTTTTAAGAAACCACAGGCATGAGGCTCAAGAGAAGGGATGCCACATCTAAGTCTGCAAGGGGGGGGGTGCTGGGCTGGGCTCCCTGGCAGGCAATCAGAGCCCCACCCACTGAAGCCTGCTCAATCAAAGCGGCAATTACTGCACCCACCAGGAGACTTCAAAGGGAGCCAGCAAGTCCCTCTTACAGATGTTAAGATGGGCTCCCTCCCCAGAGTCACCACGAGGCCACTTGTGCAGTAGACTGAGTGGCCACCGACCCGTGTCCCATCTCACCGGATGCTCCCCTGGACCAAGCTCCGGTCCTAGTAAACATCCCAGCAGCCTAATGGAATATTGGGCAGTTGCTTGTGAAGAGCCCAAGGAGTAAGGCCAAACCTAGACATTTCTGGCAGGTGAGCAGTGCTGACCTTAGAGCAAAAATGACAAGGAAGGTGGTTAGGTGGAAGGGAGGTTACGACCAGAATGTCTTCCCTGTGAGCACAAATGTGGATTTCTATTAGAGGAAAGAGAGCAGAGAGCTGCGTGAGGCCAGGCTGTCCTCTGGTGTGGGAGGCTGGCTCTCTTGCCGCCTGGGCTCATGGCATTGACAACTTTAGGGACAGAAAAGCTGGTCTCCAGGGACAAAATGCAAACCTTCCTCCCTTCCTTGTTTCGAACTGCTGAGCTGGAGAAAGCCCCCTACCCCATGGGTCTGATCCCAAATACTGACAGCAGGGAGCAGGAACCTTTAATATGCGGCTGTGATGTCGCATTTGGGGACAGAGAATCAGAAACTGAGAGGTACAAAGAGTAGCTCTTAACTACATGGCCCGCCTCGAAGCACCCAGAGCTCATGCCAACAGCCTGTGTTGTGCCTTGGAGAAAACTGACTCGAGTGTGAAGTCCTGTGTTGCACAATGCAGTGCGTGTGGCGGCCGGAAGTGCAGCTTCCAGAGCAGGGTGAAGGTGTGGCAGAACTAGCCTGGCCCTGTCTTTTGGCAGAGGAGACGAGGCAGATGATTATGAAGTGATGGCCCAGGATGACCCCTGGAATTTCCTAGTCCCACCGGGACCACTGCCTCACTGACTTCAAGGTGGCCTTGCCTGCCAGAAGCCAGGCACTGGGCATGAACTTGACATAAACCATTTTATACCATCAGGACATGCTGTGTGTTCCCACTGATTTACAGAAAGGGGGGGGGGGAGCCTAATGTCACCCAACCCGCAGAGGCTGGAATTAGCTTTGGGGCACTCAACACACACTCTTGCCATCATACTTGAGGGTTAATTTATCATTCATTTTCTTCTCCTTTCTCTTTCCTTCCCTCTGTCTGTCCATTACTTAGCAGCGGTTAAGCACACACAGACATAATCCATATCTGCACCCATTGAGCCCTGCCCAAGCCCAAGACACCCACTTCTTAAAAGCACACTGAGAAGAGGACCACACTCATGGGATCTCTGAGACTCCAGATAGAACTTACACAAGCCAGCTGTAACCCATGGGCAACGACACCGCTGGTATTGGAGAAAGGAAAAATGGAAATGTGTAGTTAGAGAGGTAACACCGAGTATGGTGTCTTTTCTGCAGCTGAATTAGTCGAGTTCTTAGTTCCACATTCAGGACTAATCTGTTTCTGACCACAAAGTTTGAAGTCTGAGAGCTTGCTAGAGAGGCAGAAAAGGTCATGAGTCCTGGTCTTGGACTCGGGTCAGGTGAGGAGACGTCCACACAGTGTGCAGCTCTCCCTCTGTGCTTTACTCAAAGTGAATTGGGACCAGTTCAACCAGATTCTGGCAGTGCCAAGGTGTCTAGGGCAGGCCTGGATGCATTGGAAATGACTACAGGGGACTTCCTGGCTTCTGTCTATAGCTGTGCCATTGCTGAAGACCCCAGGGTGTGAAGACACATGTCCTCTGGGGAGGCTGTAGCTCCAGGACAGGTCAGACCCACACTCATCAAAGACATTGGAACAAGGCTTTGAGCATCTGAACCATGCTGGCTCTATAGACTGAAGGGCATAAACAGAACAAGGTAGACCCACCTCCAAGTTCCTTAAGTCCTTTGTCTCGTCTTGGCTAAGGGTATCCACAGGAGAGATGCTAACTTCAACTTATAAAAACGAAGCCAAAGGGGGTTGGAGAGATGCTCAGTAGTTAAGGCGCTTGCCTGCAAAGCCTACCAACCCAGGTTCAATTCCATACTACCTACATAAAGCCAGATGCACAAAGTGGAGCATGCATCTGGAGTTTGTTTGCAGCAGCAGCTGGAGGCCCTGGAGATCTCTTTCGCTCTCTCTCGCTCTCTCTCGCTCTCTCTCGCTCTCTCTGCTTGTAAATAAAAATATAAAAATATAAATGAAGCCACAGGAAGAGTGTGTACTCTTGTGTACATTTGCTGTTTATACCCACATCTGTGTGTCTGGTTTAACACACACAGTGTGAGGAGGTAACGATGTGTGTGGGATGAGACCCTGAGCCCCAAGGACAGTCAGTTTTGAGCCAGGCCACAATCCAGGCTCCATGAGTCACTGCCTACATTTTCTCAGCAAGTTACTGAAGCATACTAAATCCTAGTTCCTGCTCCCCTCACCACGTGTGTGTCGGACGGAGCTCTGCAAGTTCCTGGTGCTCGGAGAGGGACAGTAAGCCGGAGTCACTTCCCAGGTAGACTCAACCCTGGGGTTAGGATCCCACCCTGCTGCCTTGTGGCCTGGGCGAGGATGCAGGTTTCCAATTCCTTGAGCAGGGCTGACGCAGGACTAACTGTATTTATACTATTACATATGTAGTGGTATTTATACTATGTGCAGAGTTTCTGATAAAGACCAAGGACTGGGGGATGACTGTCAGTAAAGCACCTGTCCTATGAGCATGAGGATCTGAGCTCAGATCCCCAGCATCAAAGCCAAATGCTGTGTACATGGTGGTGTGTGCCTGTCATCCCAGCACATGGGAGACAGAGACAGGAGGATCCCTGGGCCTTGTGGGCTCAGTGAGGGGCCTTCCTTCAGCTGAAGCCAGGTGAGAGCTCAGTGGAGGGACTAGGGGGCTACAGGCCCCTAGAGTGTGACAGCCATGCAACAAAACTCATGCACAAAAATGCCATGCTTTTCCTGAAGAGAGCACCCTACACCTGTCAGGCCCTTTACTTTTGACATATTATTCAAATAAGCTTAAACCCTCGCAGCACAATGAAGGAATATGTTCCAAGGAGGAGAAATCCTTCCACACAGGAAAACTAGATAAAACAATTTTTAAAAATTTTACTATCTTGGGCTGGTGAGATGGCTCAGTGGTAAGGCACTTGCCTCCAGTGCCTAAGGCCCTGGGTTCAATTCCCCAGGACCCACATAAGCCAGACCCACAAGGTGGTGGCCCTGGTGTGCTCTCTCTCTCTCTCTCTCTCTCTCTCTCTCTCTCTGTCTGTCTCTCTCTGTGTCTCTCTCTGTATCTTTCTGCTTGAAAATGAATAAATAAAATATTTAAAAAAATTTTACTATCTTGGGTCCTCTAAAATAGGGCCAAACCACCATATTCCTTGTTGGCTATATATTATAGATTTTTGTTAAATAGCTTTAGATTATATATTATAGGTGCTGTGGAATGATGGCATGAAATACTAAGAAATAGTTCTTTCAGTGCACTACGTTAAAGATAGAACTGGTCTTCTCTGTGCGTACATGCATGTTCATACCTGGGCAGGTGCATGTGGAGACTAGAAATGATGTTGGGTGTTTCCTTCTTGTCAATTTTCCTCTTATTTACTGAGACCTGGTCTCTTATGGGGAACTCAGAGTTCACTAAGCTGGCTAGCCCACTTGCCTTGAGGATTCATGTGTGCCTCGGCCTCCTGAGTGCTGGGATTGTAGGCATGCACCACCATGCCTGGTATTATGTGGGTTCTGGGGATCTGAACTCAGGTCCTCGGGCTTGCAAGGCAGCTATTTCACCAGTGCACCATCTCCCCACTCCCAGAATGGTCTTCTAAGAGCATCTCTAAGAAGTCCATGTTTGGGAATAGGGAGCTAGCACGTGGTAGAGCTGGCCTAGTGTACATAAGGCCCTAGGTGACAGCTTAAGCAGCACAGATGAAAGAATTCCAAGTTTTGGTACATAAACAGATAAACCTCTAGGTTTTTGGGAAACTCCACTACCCAGAAGAGGCATTTCTCCACAGTTTCAAATATCTCAGTGAGAAAAACACTCAATTAAGTAAACTTGCCTAAGAGAATTCTTTTATATTTTGAAGCTATTTTGGAGCTGGAGATATGGTTGAGCAGATAAAGGCACATGCTTGCAAAGCCTGACAGCCTGGATTTGATTCCCCAGTACCTACGTAAAGCCCCACGCACAAAGTGGCACTTGCATCTGGAGTTTGTATGTAATGGCAAGAGGCCCTAGTGTGCCCATTCTTTCTCTGCTTGCAAATACATACATTTTAAAAAAGCTATTTTGTATATTGATTTAAATTCTATTGCAAGGAAGTTAGTATTTCTGTCCTTCCCTATCATGTTTTTGCATATGTGTATGGTATGTGCAGATGCATTGTGTGTGCGCGTGCGCACACACCAAGGCCTCTTGCCGCTCCAAGTGAACTCCATATTCTTACACCACTTTTTGGTCTAGCATATGTGGATGGCCATCTTCCTATTCCCTCCTCCTTATTTATTTTTAAGACATGGTCTTGCACTGGACTTGGAACTCACCGGTTTGGCTGGACTAGCTAGTCAGCAAACCCCAGGGATCCTTTGTCCAGGACTGAGATTACAGGTGTGCCACCATGCCCATGAGTTGCCTGGGTGCTGGGGATCCTGGGTGCTAGGGTGCTAGGTGCTGGGGATCTGACCTCAGGTCCTCATTCAAGCACTGTTACCAGCTGAGCCACTTCCCAGCAGCCCCTCCTCCACTTTCCAGTGACGCCAGGTCAGGGGTCAGGTTGCTAGGCCAATTCTATGCCCCTTGGGTTTCACAAGACGCTCCTGTCAGCAGGCTTGGGTTATTTCAGGCACAATCCACCCTTCGAACCCAGAAAGTAATTCTCTCTGGTCACTTATATAAAATGACATATATTTGCACGTAACATGTATCTCCTCCTACATATGTTAGCATCTCTAGATTACTAAAACAACCAAGTGTCTGACAGTGGTTGTTTTTCAGTGTTGTTTAGGGGTTGATGACAAGAATGACCCGTACGGATGGGATCATCACGGCTTGACTACCTAGTTCTCAGGTGGTAGAGCAATGCCTGAAGGAGTACAGGTGAGCCCACAGCAGGGCACACAGGTACTGTATCATCCTCACAGGTGCCACAGGGCTAAACACGTGACAAAGACAAATTCTATTTTTTGGAACTTTTTGGAGTTTCCCCCCTCCACACAGTATCTTTTACCCAGGGTACCACAGACATAAAAGCCACAGACAAGGACATGGGAAAGTGGGAAAACTTCTCAACTAACTGATCTAAGACCTCCTGGACAAAGGGTCAGATTTTGAAAATTTCAGTCTATGTGTTAGTCTAAATACACTGTCATTATGCTGCTGCCTCTACCTGTGACCCAAGTCTGACCTCAGTTGTCAGATGCCTGAATTTTCTAAGGGGTATTACAGTTAGGAGTCCCCACCTTGTGAGTTCTCGATAATATGTCTACTGATGTGTGGCAGGTGTGGCAGGGATTGGTGGGTGTGAACACAGTAAGAGCAGGGAAGACATAGGTGGACCATTCCCTCAAGACTAGGTAGGCCCAGAAGGAGGTGTGGAGAAACCCCTTCAGGTCATCAAGACCTCTGACTTCTGGGCACAGTGAACCAGCAACACGGGCATGACAGATGCACCCAGCAGTCTCTTGCTGAGGATCTCAACACTGTGGTTACAAAGGCAGGCAAAGGCCTCCCACTGGGCTGGGCCTCCCTAAAAGGGCATGATGAGCAGCGAGCAGACATTTTTCAGGGAGATGCTCACTCCGGCTGACTGGGCACTGCACAGCCATGAACTGCCACCACTGCCTGCAAAATCCGGGTCTCCCTAACCTCGCCACCACTCATCCCTTCTCCCAAGTTCTTGGTTCCCACCCTTCACCTGCTGCTTGGTTTGTACTTGATGCACATCAGGTGCTACAACAAGAGAAGGGAAGGGGCCCATCTTTCACTTTCTGGTTGTCAAAATGGTAATTTTTTTTCAAGGTAAAGTCTCACTCTAGCTCAGGCTGGCCTCGAACCTCAGCCTCCCAAATCCTGGGATTAAAGGCATGCACCACCATACAGTGCCAAAGCCTTAATTTTTGTTTTGAGGGTTTGAACAAGTCAGGATTTCTGCAGCTGCCTCCAACTTCCCTTTAAGTTCAACAAAGTTTTTTTGTTTTTTTTTTTTAAAGGCTTATGTTTGTTTACAAACTAAAAACTCCAACCCAGAGAAGACATCCTGAGCCTTAGACACTGGCCAGGCAATGGCACCTCCACGTGTAGAGCTGAGTTAGGAGCAAAGATTAGGGGAAAGCGTCCAGTGTACCATGATGAGCTTCAAAACATAGGGGAAATAAACATTTTCTCAAAAAGACCTCGGTAAACATCTGAACACTCCTTGAGCTGAGGCTGAAAAAGATCTGTGGGGCCCCCTCTCATGTCCTGTCCTCAGGGTTCTGTTCTCACTGTAGGCTCTGGGGGAGGTCTGAGGGGCCAAGAGCCCCGGGTTCCCAAACCTTGACAACCTCCCAGATTTTTAAATGCCATCATCAAACAAAGGGAAGCTAGAAACAATGCTTGTCAATGTAGCTCCAAGCACACCTGGAGCCTGGGCTACACTTATACACTTTCCCCACACAGTTCCTCGCCAGCCCCAGGGCAATAAAGTTCAAGTTTCTACTTAGTGAGAAGCACTCTTCTTCACTTAGTTTAACAAGTCAATAAGATAACCATTAGACCAAAGACAGAAACAGTGTGAGTGTGCATCTGTATGCCTCTACCTGCGGCTCTGTGTGCTTAACCAGAGGGGGTTTTTAGTTTGAAACAAGTCCTTTGCTACTCTACAATTGGAGTACCACATTAAAGCTATGTGAAATATTTTTGCACTCTGTATAATTTTGAGATGGTAGATTTGTGTGTTTGTTTTGTATAATTAATAAACTGGTTTAGAAAATTATTTATTTTAGAAAATTGGCTTTTAGTTAATAAACTCAAGATCGACCATTTTCCTGGTATTTCAAAAATTCTGTTTAGTCACTTTCTTTCTTATGCATCTGAGTAAGTCATGAAGAAAGGGAAGTTGGGTGTTTGACAATCATCTCTAACTGCTGATAATCTGTTGAGTGAGATGGTGCTTATTCCAAATCAAGCATGTGCCGAAACCTTAGAAACTCGGGGCAACACAATCACTGTGCTGTCTGTCACACCCAAGAACGCCCTCACCAACCCTCAAGCTGAGTGCCAGCTACCCCAGGAAGCTGCAGTGTCCCACTTGGATTTTCATATTTTCTCTTTATTCTTATACAACATGCTTTATATGGTGACATCATAAATTGTGTTATTTTGTAATTACCATTTATATTTCAATAGCTTCTTAAACTGGAAACTGCTCCAGAAGGGACAGAAGCACATTTAACAAACACCCACTTCTCTGCCCCGAAGGAGTCATCCTTACTGGCTGCTTGCAGAGTGTGGATATGATACAGGCCTTCCAGCAGACACAGGAGTATGGCTGCAAACTCATTCCCTAAGGAGTCTGAGCATTCCTACAAATAACAAGTTCTTCTAAACCCTTGCTCATCAGATTCCAGTGTGAAGGCCACTCCAACCCAGGGGAACGGCTTTCACTGATCCCATTTCTGGTTACACCCAAGTTGCTTCACAGTGCTGATACTGGTCAACATCCATTTCAGGGCCAACATCCTTCTAGTGCACAAAAGGAGAAACGCGAGGGAAACAGGAACACAGCTGGGTGCAGGGGCAGCTGCTCAACAACCCACCTTCTACCACTGTAGGGTACTCCCCACCCCGAAGCACAGAAGCAGTAAACAGCCCACGAGCCTTTAACTAGTGGAAACCCAAGTTTTAGAGGTGTGAGCTCAAAGATTTTTCTTTAATGACAAAATGGAATAGAAGAGAGGACTGAGATAAACCCTCATTATCTACAGCCAACTGATTCTCAGCAAAGATGCCAAAAACCTGTGGCTATCAGCATGTGGGAGATTGAAAGTAGATCCCAGGCTGGAGAGATGCCTCAGTGGTTAAGGTGCTTTCCTGCAAAGCCTAAGGTTCCGGGTTCTCTTCCCCATTTCCCACGTAAAGCCAGATGCACAAAGTGGCGTATGCATCTGGAGTTCCTTTGCAGTGGCTGGATGGCCTGATATGCCTGCTCTCTCTGTCTCTCTCTTCTCTCTATCTCTCTCTACTAGCAAATAAATGAAGACGAATATTTAAAAAAAGAAAGTAGATCCCTACATCTTACCCTATGTAGGTATCAACTCAAAATAAATCGAAGACCTTAATGTAAGACCTGGAGCTTTGAAACTGCTAGAGGAATGCACGAATAAAGCACTGAAAACAGCAGTACAGCAATGGCTTCCTGAACAGGGCTCCAGTACGTCAGGAAACGAAAGCCAGAACTGATATGTGGGGTGGCAACAAATTTTAAAAGCTTCCTTCTGCAGAGGAAACAACCCAGTGAAGAGACTGCTCACAGAAAAAGAGTAAATATTCACTAACGCTATGTCTGACAGGAAGATGATATCCACAAGATGTAAAGAACTCAAAAATGTCACAACGAAAGAGTCACTATGTGGACAGATGATCTGAACAGACACATGTCAACAGAAGAAATACGAATGGCCACTAAATACTTCACATCCGCAGCCATCAGGCAATGTAAATCAAAGCTACACTGACAGTCTATCTCGCTTTGGGTAGCTACTGATAAACAAACAAGCAAGGAAACAAAACAAAATGCTGGCCAGGGCGAAGGAGTGAGAGGGACCTTTAAACACTGTTGTTGGGAATGTAAATTAGTTCAGCCACTATGAAAATCACAACATGAGGTTTCTCAAAATATTAAAAATAGAACTGCTATATGACCTAGCTGTACCTCCCCCGAGTACATGCTCAAAGCAAGGAAAGTCGGCACACAATGGAGATACATGTTTTCATGGCTCCCTTAGCAATAACTCAGTTATTAAATTAGCCTAGGGGGCTTGAGAACAGGTGAATAAAGAAAACTCTGATACATCTCTATCTATCATCCGTCTACCTGTTTATCTATCTATATCTCTGTTTATCTATCTACATATGCATGCAGTGGTGTTCTCTTCACCTATAAAGAACAATGAAATTATGTCATTTGTAAGAAAATAGAGTTGATCATATTAGGTGAAATAATTTAGATCCAGAAAGACAAATATTGTGATTTTTCTCCCATGTGAGGAAAGTAGAATTAAAAAAATAACATGAAAGTAGAGTGAGGAGACTCTGGGGAAGGAAGCGAACCAGCCCAAGTGGGCAGGGCATGTGGGGAAGGAAATTCATGAGAACAGAGCATTGTGACACAGATGTACGAAAATGTCAGAATGAAACCCATCACTTTGTATATTAACCTAAAAATTAAAAATAAATTCCTACTTCTTTCTTAAGGAAAAGAAATAAAAGGTCTCCAGGCATGGTAGCACACACCTTTAAAATCCCAGCCCTGGGGAAGCAGGAGGACGGCTCCCTTAGATGACTTAGTGAATTCCAGGTCAGCATGGGCTAGAGCAAGACCCTACCTTCAAAAAAGGAAAAGAAAGGAAAGGAAAAGAGAGGGGAGGGAAGGGGAGGGAAGGGAAGGGTAAAGGAAGAGAGCTAGAGAAAGGATGGGATGGGGGCAAGAGCAGGCCTGCCCACCTGGGAGGGTGGGGATGACCAATGGATGATATATACATGCATGAAAATGTCAGTAAAATCCACGGATTGTACAACTCAAAATACAGTTATTTTAAGAGATAGTGTGGAGCTTCATTGTAGGCATGGGAGGAGTGAGCCCCCTCAGGCAGAGCTCCTCACAGTGAGTGTCCATCTCCTCCCTGCCTGGGCACTTGTTTTGCTAGGTTTACCTTTACTTGGCATCTTTCCTGTGAACGGAAAGCCAGCTGGGAGAGAGTTCACCTGACTCTTCAGAGGGTTGATTTGAATAAAATACTTTGTCTGTCCTGGGCTTGTTTCAGTACTGGAGTAAGAACTCGGGCAAATCCAGACCTTCTCTGACCACATCAGTGGGAAACCAAACCAAACCAAACCCACACAGCAGAACAGTACTTCTGTGACCCCAGCACATGAGAAAGCCACTCTGGGGAGGGGAAGAGATGATGTGCACAGGAAGTGAAGAACCACACGGTGCAGTACATAAGACATTGTCAAGACCACACAGAAACCACCCAGAGGGACAAGAAGCTCTGAGGAGGAGAGTGGAGACATCTTAACAGCACCAGGAGGCATTGCAGACCAGGAAGTTGGACCTAAAGGAGCAGCAGCCTGGGATCTTACCCTTCTTTCTCACTTACACCTAGGCACCCCAAATCCAGAGACTGAGGGACCCATCGTTGTACCACAGAGTTCATGGGCACTACCTTGAGAGCCTGGGGAGGTGGGGGGAGGGGCTCTAAAGCAAATCTCCAAGTTTGTTATAGTTTATCACAGTGTCTGTATTTCCCTGTTATTTTGTATCAAACTCCTTCACAGCAACAAGGTGAGTCCTGTGACACCTCACCCAATACCGCATTTCCAGGTCTTATTGAGTCTACCTGGCATTTATCAGGTGCTTAGTAAATACTCAATGGTGACTGAACAAGCCAGTCATTACAAAAGCTTCTAAATTCCTAAAACAAAAATATGATCATTTCCTAAGTGAGGAATGCCAGTCTGGGCTCCTGGCTGTTTTCTAATTCTTATCTTACGCCTGCCATTTCTGCTCTCTACAATAGGATTGTGGGGAATAATGCGTTCAAAGGCAGGTGAGCACCAGAGCCTTTAAGAAAGAGAAGGAGAAGATGGGAGCCTCGCCCAGCAGCTGGTGGCTTGATGAAAATTCTGAGGAGACACTCTGCTTTGTTTTTCTTTTAAACAGAAAACACCCTACCCTTTAGAAAAATAACATATATGACAAAAAGATGCGATGATAAATGTGGTTTGTTAAAGAAATCGGTATGCGAGGTGCATTCTAGACAAAATACACTCAGCTGTAGCTTTTACATCTAGCTACTGTTAATCAAGACGGGAACTCAGTACCAAACTCTCAAGTACTGAAAGACATTTTTACAGGAAGTCATTGGTTTTCAAATTTGGGGTGCCAGGGAGAGATGGCTTAGTGGCTAAGGAACTTGCCTCAAATATTTGGGTGCCAAAAAAGTGTATCACTGAGTACTGCCCTTGACACACTTCATTTCTGAGGCCCTTCTGCAGGACATGGAAAAGCTTGCAGACCAGTCCTAAGAGCTCAGGAATGAAAAGATCACATTTAACAATGAGCACAAAGTGTGGGCACACCTTCTACTAGTCTGACAGGTAGGAGGCTGGAAGCTGCTTGTGGGAGGGGCTGTGACTGTCATCCTGTGCTCTGTCTAAAAAACCAAGCCCGGTGGCCTGCTTGGAAAAGGACCTGGGTCAGCACCTGCTCAGTTAAATGTGGTCACCATCCGTGATTGCATTACTTTGGGGATGTGCTGTATGGTCAATGACAGAACAGATCGTGCTTGAGGCGGGAAAGAAAGCGGCCATTCAGTGTGAGGAGAGCTTTACAAGCTAGAAGAGCCAGGCATCTGTGAGAGCTAAGCAGATGGGATTTTGGCAAATCTGGAGAGAGAATGAAGATCAAGATGGTCTCTTAGAGGAGAGGCCCTGACCTGGGTGTCAGGAGGAGGAAAGCACCCTCTGAGCTCTACTGTGTGCCAGAGTCCAGGTGGGTGGCTACACCCTGTTCCCACTTCACAGACAAAGATGGCTATGCAAAAGCAGAAGGCCCAGGCATGCAGCTGATGTGAAATCCCAACAGGGGGCTGGAGAGATGGCTCAGAAGTTTGTTTACAAAGCCTAATGATTAGGCTACAAAGCCTAACGATGCCGGTTTGATTCCTCAATACCTAAGCAAAGCCAGATGCACAAAGTGGCACATGCATCTGGAGTTTGTTTGCGGTGGCTAGAGGCCCTGATGTGCCCATTCTCTCTTTCTCTGCCTGTCTCTCTTCTGCCTCTCTCTCCTTGCAAATAAATGAATAAATATTTTATTTATTTGCAAGCAGAGAGAGAGAGAGAGCGAGAGAGAATATGAATATGGGTGCACCAGGGCCCACAGCTGCTGCAAACAAACTCTAGATGCCTGTGTCACTGTGCGCATCTGCCTTTACATGGATATGGGAATTGAACCCGAGTTATTGCACTTTGCAAACAAATGCCTTAACTGCTGAGCCATCTCTCCAGCCCCAAATAAAATATTTAAAAAAAAAAATCCCAATGTATTTGGTACTAAAATCTCTGTTGGGAGAGTCCTGTAGGGAAAGTTGCTTGAAATTTCAGCCCCAGAACTAAATTCTAAAAGCAGAGCTAAGGTCACCAGGGTTAGTCAAGAACAGCCAAGTCAACAGTCAAGGCTCTCTAAGAAGTGCTGCCTGGATCTGCCCGTTCCTCAGTGGCACCAACAGCCTTCCAAGCACAGCGACAGCATGGAGTGTTTGGCTAGAGCACAGGTCAAACATGGACCATGCTGGAGGTGAGGTGAGAGCGAGCAAGGAACAAGGCATGAGCAAGAGGGTCTGGAACAGTCACCACCAGGTAATGTGTGCTGTGCCCTTTAGGCAGTGGTCCAGAAAATCTAAGAGCAGCATGGATGAATCCACAGAAAGCTGTCGGTAGCCATGACAACCAGGTGGTAAGAAACCAGGGCTGGATAGCGATGCTGAGCGAGAAGAGCCCAGATGGGTTCAAAGGACTTGGTGACTCAAGGAGTTTCCAGAGAGTGGTGCAAACCAATGTAATTCTGTTGTGAAGAGGGGCTGCCAGGAGGTGGAGACACACTGCCAATTGTAGCTTAGGAAGACTGAGCTTCCATTCACAAAGTCAGGTTGCTTGGGCTAGTGGTCATGTGGATAGAAAGAAAAGAACTGTCCCAAAAAGAAATGAATTAAGTATTATTTACAAAGGCTAGAGTGAGATCTCCTAATGGCTACCAATAAAGAAACACTGGAGAGAAGAAACACAGTTAATGACTTAAGTGCTCATGCCAAAATTTAAGATAATAATAGCAAAAAATAAATAAAGCATATATCAATAGAAACAAACTGTCAATTTATGATTTCAATTGTGTAAGAATCTCTATCAAGCAACAGTTCTCAGTGGGATAAATGGTGCTCCTCACACCTACCTAAGCTTGCTGAGTGGGGCTACAGTTTGCTTCAATTCTGTTGCTTGTTCTTTTATTTTTTTTGGGGGGGGGATAAACAAACAAGTTTGCCACTAGTTAGAAAGAAATGATTGAGAAGGATTAAGGAAAAGAGAATAAAGAATGAATAAGCCAAAGGAAAAGAAGAGATAAAGACACACCATATTGTGAACACACAGCCGGTATAGAAACCATCAGTTTCAGGGGCACTAATGTGATTTTGGCGGAGTTTTCCTCTTTCAGGAGCGATGCTGAATGGATTCGGTGTGAGCAAGAAAAGTCACAAGCAAGTGCCTCTTGTTAGAGCTACGTCAGCAGCAGACCAGAGAGTCGTTCTTACCATGTTTCAGATGTAGGCAGCTGTCATTCTTGGACCTGTACCTGCAGAAAATTGTGTCTTTAACAAATTTTTATGGAAGATGTTTCTGTACATTCCAAATATGTAGTAACTACAGCATGAGGACCAGTTAGCTTTACTTTACGGCTCTTATCCCTGCCATTTTCATCTGTGCAGGACAAGGGGTGGCCTTACTTCTAATGGAAGGAAGAAGGAAGTATAAGGGACCCTCACTGATCAGTGCTCCAGAAAGACCAGCCCTACCATCATGGTTTTTTTTTTTTTTTAGTCTCAAAAACCCAAATCACAGAAGGGATGGATACAAGGTAGTATAGTGCACTGCTGTCATAAAATGTTACATTTTTTTTTAAGGAGTATGCAAACAGAGAGAAAGCAGAAGTGTTAAAGAAGACGAAAGAGGACCAAAAAGACAAAAATAAAAGTAGAAAATAAAAAAGATCACAGTCCCAAATTGGGGTCCCAGGAGACAGGGCTGGGAAGAGTTTTCACATGTACCTCCACATTTAAAAGAAAAGTCTTTTGTGACAGTTAGAGAATTTTGGGGAAGAAAATAGAGTTAAAGAATCACACAGGACAAAGCAGCGTGTGGAGAGGTGCCACCGCTTTACAAGGAGTTTATCAGAAGCGTGAGCATCAGCGCACAGGGCCTACCTGCAGTAGATTCCTGTAGCTTCTCTCTCTTCCTCTTCTTCTTCTTCCCCTGAAGGACAGAGACACAGGGTCAGCTACGCAGCAGCTATACAGTGAGCTAGAACCAAAGACTCACTGTCTCTCTCCCCTCACCATCTGCATCTAGAAACAGTTAAAGGTGTGTGTTTGTGTTTGTGTGTGTGTGTGTGTGTGTGTGACAGAGAGAGAGTGAGAGAGACAGACAGACAGACAGAGAGAGACAGAGACAGAGACAGACAGAGACAGAGAGAACTTCCCATTAACCATCATCAGTATTAGGACGGTCATTCCCACTTCATGAGGCGTTTCTATTCTTACTGACCATCACACTGAGACCCGCTTTGGCAGAGCTCAGGATAAACACTGCTATGAACTACACTTCATAAAGGCAAGGTCACTGTGCCAACTGACTACCCACAGTCCTTGTGGCAGAGGGGTGGCATGACCAGGAGAAAGGCAGAGGTTGATTTGGAAACTGAGGATAATTTTGAACTTACTTTTAGCAACTAAGAGCCTTGCTTCCTCCGAAACAATGACAGACATGTGTGATTTTAAATACATTTCAAAGATATGTCAATGGCAAACTAAAAAATCTTAGGTCCCTTATATTGGTTTAATTTTCCATTTTTCTTCAAAACTACGTTTCCCCTCAAAAACAACTTAAATACTGTAGAATCATAGTCCATTTACATGAATAGTAAAATAACTAATCTGCATTTAAGGTTGTCTCAACCAACTATGAAGGGACACATATGATATCCAACATCTCTGTTGGGTTAACATTAACCCGTATCAAAAAAAAACTTGCAGATTACACTGAATATATTTTGTGGATCTGTAAAGGTGCATATATATATATATATATTAATGTAACTCAAAATGGTTTTTTTCACATCACATGGTGGTGGAGATCTTAGAGCTTTAGAAACAGATATCTCTGAGAAAGTTGACTGAAACTATGTTTATGAACACTAAGTCAAACAGTGAGTATTAGTGTCTCTGGAAAATGGCTTGTGACAAAAGCACTATCATTAAGGTAGTCTGTGAGGAGGGGGCCAGACAGAAGTCTGTGCTTCTCACATGACCTTCTCTTCCTTTCAAATGGAATTGCTATGGGTTCCAACCATTCCTTCACCTTGGAACTTTTGCACTTTCTTCTCTAGCTCCCGGTCTCCAGTGACATCTCTTGCGTGACCTTCTCTGTCCCACCCTCATTCCTCCTCAGACAGCACCTCCTATTTCAGCTCCCCCAGGACCCTGAGCTCACGACCATGATCAACCTCCACACCAGTAGCACAGTGAGCTCTGCCCTGAGCCTATCTCCACACAGCCATGACTGGCTGGTGTCCCAGCACCCTGTCCCCACCTCAGACAGACCTAGCAGATTGCAGCCAGGACACAGTACTCCCTAGGCATCGTGCCCTGCTGCATGTTAGATTACCCCAGTGCTGCAGGGGAACCTAGACTTATGGCAGCAGTCAGCCTGGGCTAGAGACCCTATCTAGTACCCTCCTCTCCCCCAAATACATAATACTAAACTAAGTAAGTTTGGGTCTATTAATGCCAACTTATATTAAAAAAAACCAAATTCACAAGTGCTATTTTTTTGTTAAAAATTACATAGATTATAATACTGGGAAATGGAAGCACTAATTTTAAAGGTCTAAGAAGACAAAAATACTGACTACTGTTACCCAAGAAGATGTATACACTGTTGATTCATTTAAACTTCATTTATTAGCCAAAAATATAAGAGCAAACTGCCATGATACAAATCAATAGAGCTGTCAATTAGGGCATTTTATTCTCGATGGCTGAGATGTTATGTTGAATGACCTCAGTGAGAGTCAGGAGATGTCTTGTTCTTATTTAGAGATACTATTCCTGTGTTAGGAATATCTTTAAAGTACTATCAGCCAACTTCCTTTTGCCTTAGCAACTGACAGGCATTTTTACTATAAATGGCAGGAGGAAAGCTGAGGGTTCCCTTAATTCAAGGCATATTAAAAAATTATGTAGAGCAAAATATTCAAAGGTAGACCAATAGTTCACTAGCTTTCTTCCAAACTACTTTCTTTTCATCTCTCTAGAGGGAGACAAAGAAAGAGAGCAAGACGGAGGAAGGGAGAGAACACGGGCATTTCTTTTATGCCTCCTTAAAAGTGAAGACTCATTACTCAAGGATCAGAGCAGAAATGGAAGCCAGCCAGCAAGCAATGCTAAGTCTACAGGAACTCACAGCTCAGCTAAGCTTCATGGGCCGAGAGGGAAGGTCAGCGATCCCCTCCCAGCAAACCACATCCAAAGCCATGGGCCAGGATTAGAGGAGGACACTTCTGTAGCCCTTTAGGTGGGGGACCAATCTCACTACTTAAAGGACACAGCAAAGGCTCCGTACACAGAAATGGTAATTACTACGCAGAGAACAGAAGCCCAGTTCTGAGGCAGAAATTCTTCTGCTAAGCGGACTTAGGAAAGCTGACACAGAGCTAATCCACTCAGGGAAGACACGCAGATCCCGAAGTCAGGGAGATGGGATGTAAACTGCAGCTTAGCCACCTGCTACACAGGAGCGGACAAATTACCTCACCTCTCTGACCTCTCAATCCCTCACCTGAGAAGTGCAAGAATGACGTGATGACACTGGACAGTTGTGAGGATTAGAAAGAAGCAGGGAGAATTTAAGAGAGTTTTTAGAACAAGCAAAACAACTCAGGGGAGAGCACTGCTGTGGCTCATAAGAGCAAACGGCAGAACTCTTCCCGGGCAGAGTCACGGCCAATGTTCCAAATCCTGGACCATAAAGTGACCTCCTTCGTGGACACATGCTAGGGAACAAGGTGTGCACCCCATTCCTGTTTTAATGTCTGGATGGGGTGTGGCTGCACACGTGCATCCCCGAATCATCTCTGTGGGGAACGAAGCCCCCGAGCTCACGGCATTCACTTGTTCACTGACTCATGGCTGCCCCATGCTCTCTGTCGAAGGGACAACTGTGCTCATGTAAAATGAAGACCGTCCTGGCTGCTTCCTCCTGATGGTTTTCCCGGGAACATGAGGAGTCATGATCTCATGTGTTCCGTCAAAACTCACATGTTGAAACCCTAACCATTCCTGGGACAGAGTGAGGAGATCAGAGCACAGCTCTCACTACGGAGGACAGGGGCATCTTCACACGTCCACCACAGCAGAAAGACTGAGTGGTCCTCGTCACCAATCCACCAGTGTCCTTGCTCTGTGACTTTTGAGCCTCCAGAACTGTCATCCATTCTGGGTTTTGTAAGTCACCCAGTCCGTAGTATTCTGTTCTAGTCGTCTGAGCCAACTGGGATAAGAGTTATTTTCAAAACCGTAAATTATTTTAAGAGCCTGAACAGTCAAAACTGTTCCTTTTTTATAAGATCAAGAATATCATTCCTAATATACTTTCTTAGCAATGGTTTTTGCCATACAGAAGAACAATATCAACAAAGTAGTTCTTACCAATAAAATTAGTATAATTTAAATATGATGGTCCTACTCTGTTTGGATAGAGTATACAGTATATGTCAGGGCACATTCATAGAGAATAAAAATAATTTTTCACAGTTCTAATTTTTCTAAGGTAAAATACATTGTTTATGAGAATTGTAAAGTAATATAATCCTCTTGAAAGAAATCTGACAATATGTATGGAGAACTTATTTACATCCTTTTAAATCAACAGGTACACTACTATGAATCTATCCTACAGAAATACTGGGCCCATGCACAGAAAAAAACCTATTACGCACAGACATGTTCACTGTGGGATGACATGCATTTGTAAGAGAAAACAAGAACATAATTGTCTTAAAGCAGGAAAATGGTTAAATAAATGTGACAGTCAATGGAATATTGCTATATGTAAACATTATACCAAAAAAGAAATATATATATAGAAGCAAGACATAAGACACAAAAGTGAAAAACAAAAACAGGAAAAAAAAGTAGAAGGTAATATAAATAGTTATGGCTAATATTGCCTGTATGTGGTGAGATTATAGGTTTTTCTTTTATCTTTCAATTTTTTTACTGATATAATGATAAGATGCATTGCATTTTGACCTTAAAAAGCTTTATTTTTTAAACACCTTAATACCCTTAGCAACAAAGTTGAAGCTTATATAATGCAATGTGCCCTTGAAGTTTGTATTACAAAGTTCATTGATTTCCACAAATATGAAATAGGATCAGGACTCTATACATATTCTAAAAATCATCCCTCCATGAAAGCAAAAGAAAGTGTGGATGAATGGGAGTGGGGTGCCAGGGGGTGGGGTTTGGGGGAGGCTTACATAGTTGTCTCTGGCGGACCAGCCTGGGTAAAGCTGCATATGGAGCTGTCTTTCCTTCCTCGCTAGTTCATAATACTTAGCCTGCTCTTCGCGCGAGAGGGCATGCCACTAAAATCAAAAGGGGAAGAGAACAAAAGTCAGTGCAACAGCGTCAGTATGTTTCATGTTTCAAACCAAAAGATATGCAAAGATTAAACAAATAAATATCACATTATTTCTAAGTGGCAGAAGACCAAGGGCCCCGAAATGCAGCCTGCTGGCTGGAGGGAGTCTCAAACTTGGGCTTCTTTTCCTAGCCGGCTCGCCAGCATCACATGGCACACATCAAAGTCCATCAAAGTGCTCGGAGTAAAACGATCTCTGTCACCCGCCCTTCCTTTTTACCAATCTAAATTAAAAAGTCCTTTCACTGGTGAACCTCAATACTCAGCTTTGCTCTCTTTCATCGTCTGTAGCCTATTCTGATCTCTGAGACCAAATAACACTTATTTATGCAAAATGTGATAATTTCCAGATGTCTTTTAAGACAATACACCCCCTCCTCACCCGGATACTCTTCCACTCTGTCATGTGAAGTCTGGGGCCTAAATCATGTGATCCTAGCAGACAAGACAGCAAGTCAGTCTATCTCTTTCCCTCCACACACACATGCCCACTGTGTCAAGGGAGAACGCTGACACACACACACACACACACACACACACACACACACACACACACACACACTGGACTATGGCTTCCTTCTGATAAAAAAGCAAGAGACATCATTTAAGTTTCTTTTGCCATCTAGAACTGGAGAGAGTGGTTTGAATATAGATCGCTTCCTGGCCTTTTGGCTAAGATCAAGTGTAGAAGTTTGAATACAGAGAATCTGACTGTCGTCACTCTTCAAGCTTTCCATCTCTTTCGTACATGAGGGATATGCTTATAAATAACAAAATAGTTTCTACAGGCAAGATATCTGTTTGAGGACTTGCATTGTATATATATATATATATATATATATATATATATATATATATATATTTTTTTTTTTTTTTTTTGCAAACTGGTTGTCATGCCCAGGTGCCCAGCAGATACTTTCCAGGTGTTTTCCCTATTACCTATGTGCCAGGATCTGCCAGCAGAACCTTCTAGAAGAGCTGACTGGCTGTGGGGCTTTCACCAGCCAAGAGGTAACAACACAGAATTCAGGATGGCCATGGAAAATGGAGACTTTCCCCAGTATATCTCTCCGAATCTCTCAAGTAGTTGTGGATTCCCCACCTGCTCCCCGACTCCAGTGTCTCTTCTGTATGTCTGTCCTCTCCTGCCCTTGCCCATGGCTAGGAGCCTCCAGCTGTCCCCCTGCACTTGGCCACAAGCCTTCTGAGTTTGCTTTCTGGCCTGCCTGCATATTGATCTTAATCTCGATGATGTTATTATTTTGTTCGTGTGTGTGCATGTTAGTATGTGAGTGTGTGTGTGCAGGTGCGTGTAGAGACCACAGGTCAATGTCGGGGGTCTTCCTCAGCCACTCTACACCTCGGTCTTTGACACAAGGTCTCTCACAGAATTTATAGCTCACTGATTCATTTAGACTAGCTAGCCAATGAGCTCTGGGGATTGCTGCTCCACCTCCCCAGTGCTGGGATGAAGGTGGGCATTACTATGCCCAACATTTTGTGTGGGTTCTGGGGCTCCCAACTCAGGTCCTTATGCTTGTGTGCCAAACACATCACCCATAGAACCATCTTCCCAGCTCTGCTATTATTAAAAACAACAACTTTAAAGAAAAGAAAAGGATGGGGAATGGGAAGAAAGGAGGGAGACAGGCTGGCAAGAGATGGAAGAGGCTAGGACTAGGTCCTCATCAACTTGGCCTCAGCCCTGACATCTCCACAGACAAGGGGATGATCTCTCAGGGGTGAGGATATTTTCCTGTCCTGCCAGCAGGACAGACAGCAGTGGGCAACAAGTTCCTTTGCCTTTAAAATCCCCTTAAAAGCCAGGCACTTGTTGTTGGATAGAGCAGATGGTTTAATTTCTTTGTTGCTTTAAAAGCTCAGGGTGTGAAACTGAGAAGCAGACATTCAGGAAACTTGCTGTGAGCCTAAAGGCAAATCAAGTCATATGCTTTTGTTGAAATAAATGAATAAATAGAGGGAAGGAGACAGAAAACAACTCTGAAAAAATTATATGGAACACAACTCTGGCAGAATAAAAATAAACGAGACAAATGCAGCCAAGGGAGGAGGCATGGGGGCAGTGGTGGCCGCTGTGACGGGAAAGTCACCTGTCCAGCCAGTGGTGTTTCCCTACTGCTGACATGCTCACAGGAAGCCGTGACCAACTGGACATAAGAGAAAAGATGGGACCTTTTTATATTTTGGGAGAAAACACTGATCATCAATATTCAAACCACTGACTGATGATAAACAGCTGTGACTAGCAATGGACCACGTGTCACCAAACCAGCGGAGGGGAGAAAAGACGAAGACAGGGGGATGGCCCCCATTTCTACATCATCCTTCACTCATTTACCCCCACATACTATAAAACATCCTATTGTTGTGGATTTCTGGATAGCTTTATAGAACTAACAGGAGCTTTATAACTTGCCAAGAAAACCTGAAATTGTAAATAAAAACCAACATTGGAAATGGGAGAGAGAAGCCAGGAAAGATGAGAAAGATGCTCTTTTCTTAAAGGAATTTATTAAACCCAATTGAGTTTAAACTCTTTGGTTACTGAAAAATAAAGGGATAAGTTTCTAAAAACCAAATTTTATTGTCCAAGGTTATAGGGGGAAATATCCATTATTTTAAAAAATTATAATAAAATATCTGACTTGAAATTTGTACTAAATGGACTTCCTTCAATAACCAGAAAGTTCTGAAAAGTAAAAGTTTTGTAATAAGATTTGCACCATTTTCCCTTGTAATATATATTAAGAAAACTTTGCTTAATTCATATGACTGGACCTTTCTCTTTTAGACACAGAAAGATAAATTTAAAAAAAAATTCAAAAGATAAAATGTTCCAAGATGGATTTAAGATCCACTTTTAAGAAGTCTAATCATCCCAGTGTAAAACTTTGTGATTTTCAAACCAGGACTTTAAAGAGCCAGGGAGGACAGCCCTGCCAGAGGGGAGTTTTGAGGACTGAAAACCTGATCTCAATCAAGGATCTCAGAGGCCTATAAATAGAAACAGGTGTCTAAATCAAAGACAGAGAGAGTCCCCCAAATGAGAACCATCCGTCAGGAAACATGCTTGGACCTGGGCATCATTCAGGGAGCTGAGAAAGTAGCAATTGTTGGAAACGTGTATTAAAAATGAGAAGCATACCTCGAGATCATACCCTCACGCTCTCAAGCAGGAAGACCATCCCTGCTGGAGGGCTGGGGGCATTTGACTCAGAAAGGAAAAAAGAGAAAGCCAGGAGTGTTATGTGAGCTGAAATTAAAACACCAATCCTTCTGTTTCTTTCCTTGTTTCTTTTAAAGAGTCAAGGAAAGTGTTCCTAAACCTTTAGGCTTTTAAGGAGGAGTCATTCAAAGATGATGGGAATCACTCATCTGCTAAGATCTGGCTTGGGAATCACCGTAATTATCATTATTATTAAGTCTTTAAGAACCCACAGAAAGATAGAGCATTTCACCCAGGACAACAACAACAAAAAAAATAACTATAACCTGCCCCTGTGCCTTACCCCTGAAGCCCTGGGGTCTCACAGATAGGAAATGGTGTGTGTTGAGGGTCTCTGATGGGAGTTAGTGATGAAAAAGACCCATTTCCCACAGTCACGTGACTGCCAGCCTCCAGCTGTTTTGTTATAAATGTTTAAATGTTCTGAGTTGGGAACACACAGGATAAAAAAAATCATTATAAACTACAGCAAATACCTGATTTTGTGTTTCACAAGGTGGTCAGACCCTCCACACCCAGGTGTCCCTTCACATATTGTGAAGATTTTGAAAAGATTTTTAAAAAACCACATACAAAGGGGTCATAAATTAAGAAACTACTATACATATATGGAGAACATGAACAAAAAAAAAAAAAAGGAAGCTTTTCCAAAATGCTAATCCAGGTAAGGTGAAAGGTAATTTTTCAATTAGACAAATTTGAACTTGATCTATCACTATTCAGATGCCTAACTAGACCCATTTCAAACCCTCAAAAAGTACTTGGAAGGACTAGCTAGTGGCTGATTAGTTGTTTGATAAGGAATCTTAGAGCGTGGTGGTGCACGCCTTTAAACCCAGCATTGGGGATGCAGAGGTAGGAGGATCACTGTGAGTTTAAGGCCACCCTGAGACTACATAGTGAATTCCAGATCAGTCTCGGTTAGAGGGAGACCCTATTTCAAAAAGCCAAAAACAAAACAGAAAAGAATCTTAGAGTGTCCATCCTCGTTATAACCTAGTGTTTCACTATAACAAAGGCTCAGAAATCACAGCATGGGCAGAGGTGGGAATGAAAAGGAAGGGAGTGATCCAGATACCTGGACAGGTGTGCTTTAGGCATCAGCAAGCAGTCTCTAGGAACAAGACTTCTCTGAATCCCGTCAAGTCTTCTGAAAGCCTCTTGGCACAGCAGATCTATTTCTGCTTGGGAAGGAGCTGCCACCTCTGTCCCTAGTGCTGACACCTGAAGCAAGTGATGCTCCCGATTTGCATGCACACATGGCTCAAGTTAGGTGTGCCCACCTCTCCCACTAACTGCTGCCCATCTCTCATGTGTCATCTTATATGTGATGTGCTCAGAGGGACTTTTGATGTCCCCTGTCATTCTTTCAATATAATCTTGCTAGCTACATTCACAGTATTCACCGTAATTTTATTAGGTAGTTATTTGTCTATATCCAGTTACAAATCTCCATGCTCCCAAAGGCAAGGACCATAACTACCTTGTTCAGTAATGGTTACCCAGTGTCAAGCATCATGTGAGGTACATACAGACATTTGGGAAATGTTTAAAGAATGACAGTAGGGCTAGGGTGATGGCTCAGTGAATAAAGTGCTTGCCATCCAGCTCTAAGAGCGTGTGCATGCACACATACAGAGAATGACAGTAAATACAGTAAATAATACCAGGAAGTTTCCTACGTGCCAGGTACAGTCAAAGTTGTTTACAATACATATAGAGTCCTTCTGAATGCTATCCCTATATTTTGTACCCTTTCTGACTTCCTCAAGTGCCTGCTGGACACACACACACACACACACACACACACACACACACACACACACACACACACACACCACCTGATATGTAACTCAACTGGAACAGATATCAGTGAAGCCATTCCTCAATTGCCATAAACATGAACATGCCGTCCTGTTCCTTACCCTTCTGCCCAGGATCTGATTGATAGCCGCACTCTCCTTCAGAGTACACTCTGCTACGACATTCGCTCTCATCTCCTTCATGTATAACATGAAAGCATTCAGAGGCTTCTTAATGTGAGGTCTTTTTGGCTCCTGCTCCTTTCTCTGTTCATGCTGAGGCTTCCTAAAAGGTGGTTGTGGTGGTGGTTGGGGAAAGGGGTTGAAGCAGTCAGGAAGAGGTGAGAGAGAAGAGCATCTATTCATTAATGTTGCTGAATTCAGTGTGACCTGAAATTCACTATGTAGTCTCAGGGTGGCCTCAAACTCACTGGGATCCTCCTGCCTCTGTCTCCCAAGTGCTGGAATTAAAGGCGTGCACCACCACACCCAGATTGCTAAGGAAACTTATAGCCTTTCCCTCCAAACAGATGTGAACTGCATTTGAATATATTTGCAGAGGCTTTATGAAGTGTTGCACACTTCCTGTCTAACCCTCATCCACAAACCCCAATTAAGAGGGGTTATTTCTGATTTCTCAGGGCAAGGTAATTTAGCTTGGCTCTACCAGTGTCAATCCACACTGGCCCAATAGGGAATCCTGCAGTCTCTTGGCCACTGTGCCTTGGATTCTGTACTGTTGAGGACCCAACCAGGATAACTGCATTTCCTGAAGGAAGTACACTAATCTGTGCAGTCCGCTTCACTCAGGAACTAACAGGATCTCTCAGTACTCTGGACTAAATGAAAGCCTGGTGGCCAAATGACTTAAGATTCCTCATGCCTACACTCGGAACATTCCTCTCCTGTGTGAGTTTCCATGAACTGGGAAAGTCTGTGCTCTCAGACACCCTGGGATCGAGTCACTGAGGTTCGGAGCTGCTTGCTGCTCTCCGGGACAGTGACTTGCAGGCCCACGTAGGCAGAATTTCATAACAGAGGAGGGGGAGGCTTACACACAGGGAGGAAATGACAGTACGAAGTGCCCGTTGGCAGAGGAGGTGGGTCTACTTACACGTGCATTAGGTCGCTGTCAGTGTGGGGGTGCTCCTGTTTGACCTGAGGCGTTACAATAGCTGGGTGAGGGATGCCAGTTGTGTGGGGACCAGGAGGACCAGGAATCATGTGATGGGAAAACCTAAAAGAAAAGAGGGAAAAACAAAACAGTATGTATTCTTGGATGTTGCAGCCATAGCTAGACAAAATTCCAAAATAATTCACTAATTCCAATTAGCTATATGTGGAAATACATCTTTATGCACCTAACTAAAGACTATAGAATGTAATAATAGATATTTTTCTCTATTAAGCTGGAAAATGTAATTGTTCCCTCGAGTTTTTCAAACTAACAGTAGCCTCACATTTTCTTGGAGGGCAGTAGGCCATAGGCTAAGGGGGGAAAGTAATTCATTTTTCTTACAAAGTAATTTTCAAAGAAGAATGTCAATAAAAGAAATGATTGGAAACATGATACTTTATTAACATTCAGCTTTTTAAATGAGAGTTAAAGATACTACATTTAAAAAAAAAAATCTCTGCTTGCTTTTACAAGCGAATCTTTCCATGGAGCGTTTTTCCTTTTTCTTTCTCTTTTTTCATATCAGCAGCTTTTGCATTAAAATCAGGAGGGACAACCGAGAAAGGGGACAGGAAGAGCTTTTTCAGGCCCTCATTTTAAAAGTTCTCATTATCCTCATACAAGATGACGGATTGAGCCTGATGAAAAACTGATAACAGAATTAAGGGAAAGGACTTAATTACAGGGAAGGCTACATCAAGACACAAGCTCCACCTGCGAAAGCTTTCCCTTGAGTATGAATATAAGCATTCAGAGTCTTCGTGTCTCCATCACCAGACAACACAAAAGAGGAACGCAATGCAAGAACAGTGAAGACAGTATTCTCAAAAATGCTTCGGATAAGTTGGGATATGCTTTAGAACTTGTTGGTTTTTTTTAAGGTGTTTTAAAATAAACATTTAATTTCACAAGAAAACCTCCTTCCCTCCTTCATTTGGAGAGGAAAAGGGGACCTCTGCTTATCACTTAATGTTTCAGATACATTTTTAAGTACTAAGAAAAACATGCCAAAAAGTACAAATATTTGACCAAATAATGATGCCCTGCTAAATGGTTTTGGCAAAAATAACTGATATTGGCTATCTGCCTGTATAAAAATCCTGTCTTTGGTTCTTACACAGTGCTAAAAAGTAAAAAAAAAAAAAAAAAAAAAAAGGAAGAGTATTAGTTCTATTTTGCACACCCTCGCCATCCAGATTTATCTTATTGAACAATTGATATATAGGTATACAAAAGCTGAAATTCATCAGGAAAGGTGTGAATTTCATACCCCCACAAAAAGACAGATACACAACCAGTCAATAACCCACCAGTTTAACTTCCAGCACAACAACACTAGCTCCCTTGGGAAAGCCACACGGGACACATGGATGATACAGCACAAAGCTGTGTGTACATCAAGCACAGGGCACAGAAGCCATCCCTTCCCGAAGCAGAAGTGTCACACAGAGCAGTCTCAGTGTGGCACGGCATGGCTCCCAGTCCACACAGGGCCTGATTCGCACACTAGGACACGTACCCTGCCTGTGTGTCCTCCCTCCCCAGCAGCCTCAGTGCTGGCCCAAGAGGTGGAGGCATTTTCAAATAGGCCACATTAAACTGATTCACGTTTCCTTAGAGGAAGCAAATTATAGAACTTGGACCAAACTAGTTTTGTCCTCCCATAGTCCACCCTGAGCATGTTTGGAATCAAGCTAGCTCTTCTTCCAACATCCACTTTGGGACACTCGTCATCCATTGATGAGGTGACAGTGGCAATGTTTCCTGGTGTTGTTCCTGCCCAGGAATCTCCGTGACACCTAGTGTGAGAGCCAGGCACACTGCACAGACACACGCGGTGCTGGGTTATGCACCCTCTTAGCCGGCCAGCCGAGAGGGCAAGCAGGGGCCATGAGATGCGAGCACAGAGGAGCAACGTGGCCTCAAGTGCCAGGTTTCCACCTCCACCTACCTGGACATGGAAGTGTCGCCTGACAGTGAGGATGGGTAGGGTTGCCTGAATCCACCCGTGATGGGATATACAGGCTGACCTTGCCTGAGGTCACAGAAGAGAGGAACCCATCAATGATAAAACATGAGTTACCAACCAGCAGTAAGAGTTTGGTGAGGGGAAAGAGGGGGATGTTCACATGGAGTCTAGATTATCATCGCCCCAGCATTTCTTCAGAGGTGCAGCTTGTTCCCTTTCTCACCCTCCACCCCAGCCAACGCATCATTGGCCCTGAGTAAAAATCGCCCTGTTTCAATCAGAAAGCAAGCTCGTCCATCAATTACCTGGCTTTTAGCCCTTCTCCTCACCCAACCCTGTGAATGCTTTGAACAAAGTAGGCACTTAAAAATAGTTATTGGATATAATGCACCCCTGAGAACGGTGAAATATCCCTTCAGGGACACAGTTGAAGGAAGTCTTTATCCAAATCTTTGAGAAGCTTAGAAATAAAAATGAATAAACATTTCTGAGCCACCGAACCTCCCTTAACCTTATGTATTGATGTTAAAAGTGAAGAAATGAAAGAGCAATTCACTGAGAAGTCCATATTCCTCTGGGTTCTCTCATAGCTCACATTGTTTCCTCCTGCAATCTTATTTTTCTAGCTATCAGTGATGCATCTCAGCATAGGGTTATTGCTCCTAAGTGACTGAGTTCAGACAGAATAATCGAGCTAGGTCTGAGAGTGTACGCAAAATCAATTAAGTTCAGAGTACTGACTGAGAGGTTTAGAGGGGGAAGAAAAGGAGGAAGAGGGGGCCATGGAATGTAAGCAAGAAGGAATTTTCATGGTGAGATGCCTCATCCATCCTTGCTGATTAAGAGAAAACGTTAAAGTTTCCAGGTAGGAAGGGGGGCATGATCTGGAGGCTGTGGTGACAGTTGGCCAAAGGGAGAGGAAATAAGTTTGCTGAAGTCATGGGAGAAGTGAGAAGGAGAGAGGGACATGGGAGTCGAGAGACGGAAGCTGTATACTAATGATCAAATGATAAAGACAGGCTGTGTTACATAAAATTAGCCGGTCTTTCTGCCATGTCTTTCCTTTACCTACAAATTTAAAAACTGAATGGAGCAATAAGAATGTTTTTGAAACAAGCAGCCACCATGAAATAAGGAACATTCATATTTGAGTTCTGAAGAAAATAAAAGCTCCCAAATCAGTTTTTTTTTCTCTGACAATGAAATCAGATGCTTGCTTTTATTAACATTCAAAAGGTGCTTGTATTTTGTTGAATTTTCTCTAGTTATGTGTCATTTGCCTCGCTTGTTGACTTAGAAGCAAAAGGAGATATTCAATGTGTCTGAGCTCATGTTTCAGAAATGAGTTGCTCAGAGACACCTGGAAGAGAAAAGCCATACTGAGCTCCAGCTCCGTAGAGCACAGCAAATGCCCAAAGCCACAAATTGAATCCATAAAACTATAAGCTTCAAAGCAAATGCTACACAGTCATTTTCTACACATATTAGTGGATGGATTCAATCCATTTCAAAGTCTCTATGTTTTTTTAATCTTTTAAATTGAAATGAAATAAAGTTAGCACCTTGCTTGCTGATGTAAAACTTCCTACATTCCACAAGTGCTACTGTTCACAGAGCTAATTCCCATGGGTGGAGAGCGGACAAACATGGCTTCAAACGCCTGACTGAAGGTGACAGGAAGGTACTTACCAGCCAAGAGGTGGGGTGATCTGTCCAACGCCACCAGGAGACAGGGGGTAAAAGGTGGGGATATCGGGTGCAGGAGGGTGTCTGGACATGCCTGTGGGGAAGAACAGAGAGGCAGTTCTTTCAGATCCACAGGACTTTTATCCAGAACAACAACTGAAAAGCAATAAAATGCCTTATGCCCCTAGTGATGATGGTGTAGATACAGTTCTTTATTCATCAAATGTGATGGATGAGCATGAGCTTGTAGCTTGCTCAAGACTGCAGGGTCTTCACAAAGTGTATCGTGGGAAGTTCTTGCAGGAATAAATAGGCTGCCGGGAAAACAGCTATTCAGATGGTTTTGTAATTGATTTATTTTGACATCACAATTTCACTTGGATTATGAAAACGATAGGCGATTGTGTAGAATAGAAAATGCCCGTCATAAGAAGATGGACTGCCATGGTGCTCAAAGATTAGGTAAATTTCCATTCCCTGGCTCCCTTATGGACACATAGATTTGGGGGCTGTGATACCTCAGAGGATCAAAGATTAATTAAGAAACATCTTTAGCTTCATAGTGGTCATACTTGATATGATTCACTGGGTCTGTCTGCCACTTCGGCTTCCTCTAAGCTCTTCATCAACTTGAGTCCTCTGGGCTCCAAGGTCACACTGCTCTGGATTGGCTGTATTGCACAGCAAAGCAAAGCCCATAACATTGCTTCTCCAGCTTGAAACAATTCCTTAGAGCACACCCCATCCTGTGACTGTCCCAACTGATGCCCCTTTGCTTATATCTTGCCTTAGGTGCAGGAGAAAAAGACAAGACAAATGCATGCTACATAAAATACAAAATTCAGTGCATTTTTGGGGAAAAGTGATTCTGAAAAGAGCCATATATGTTGCTTCTCACAGATAGCTACGGCTTTAAAAGACCACTTCCATGTACAGTATGGATATACATTCCAAAGCTAAACACCCAGAGTGGTGAGTATATTGACTACCACATGAATTTAGGTAAGCATGTGGAAGATACTCTTACTCTTTAAAGGTCCTGAGTTTTCACTACTGAAAGTGCCTATGAACTTCATGTGGAGCTTAAGGGATACAGAAGACCTTGAACAGAAGAGAATGATGCTGCTGCCTTCACAGTTGATGATGATTGTGAAGCTAGGCGGATTTCTCAATTTTCACAGAAAGTAGGGAGAATGGAGAAAGGTCTTAATGTCCCTCTCCAGAGAGCTCTTACTTCACATCAACTCACATCTTGCTATTTCAATATAATTATCTTAAATCTTTTATCTATTTATTTTTTTTGCTAGGAATACCAATCCTGTTGATTCCAGTGGCCCCCACATATTATACACTTAAATGACCCAGGGCGATGAGAAAGGATCTCTGGGGTGCTTTTCTAACTTGCTGCTAGCTCGAGCTAAGATCCAGAAATCCCCAAAGCTTAGGATCTGAGGTGGGCAGGGGGAGAGCTAAGCATACTGAAAAATGAACAGAAACCAAGAACACCAAGGCAGCCAGACCAACTTAGTGGAATAGTAGAAACTTAGTGAAAATGTGAGTTTTATTAGAGTAACTAGAAAATTTTGGTTAAAAGTCATAGCCTAGGGCTGGAGAGATGACTCAGTGGTTCAGGCACTTGACTTCAAAGCTGAATGACCAGGGTTCAATTCCCCCAGTGCCCATGGAAAGCCAGCTGCATAAAGTGGCAAGTGCATATGGAGTTCCTTTGCAGCAGCTGGAGGCACTGCTGGGCCCATTCATTCTCCTTTCTCCTCTCTCTCTCTCTCTCCCTCCCTCTCTCTGCTTGCAAATAAGCAAATAATTCTTTTAAAAAAGTCATAGCTTACTTGAATTGTCTACTTTAGCCCCTTTATTCTGTAGATGTGGAAGTTAAGGGCTAGAAGGTTATGTGAATTTTCAGGTATTCATCTGGGTAGACGGAAGAGAGGTCTGACCTGGATCTTTAAAACTGACAACCTTGACCCTGGCTCTTGGCACTAGTGCACATTCTGCCCACCTTAGTTCTGCACAGAGTCATTCAACAGGATGGAAATACAAACTAGCTGGATTTCCTTTCTCAGCACCGGGGGTGGGGGTGGGGTGGGAGTGGGGGAACAGCCCTTTTCACAGTTCCTTCCACATACCAGGCATGGGGAGATGTCTGTGACTACTGAAATCCTACTCAGCTTTGAGATACCTCTCCCAGGCAATTTCTTCTACCTTGTATAACACTGAGGAATCTCTTCCTCCTTTGAATTGACACCTAAATTTATCCATACTTTCAATATGGAACTTCATTTTGTTTGACCAATTACATATCAGATCATGGTTGTCTTCAGGGGAGGCTTTCAGTAGATATCTAAATGACTGAACAAACACACAAGTAATGTAAGTGTTCAAATGTACCCATTCTCTATGCTGGTCGGTGCCGTCAGGGTTTCTGTGTATGCATGTAAGTACATGATCACTATGTGAACAATGAGTCTGTGCCTTCCTAAAGTCCAGGGCTGCTTTGACATCTTAGTTTCAAAGATTCCTGTATGTGTGCCCATCCGCTGGAGTTACACGTCACATCCTTTGTTCAACGGGTATTCATTGAATATTTACTATGTGCTCGAGGATATACTCAACACAGCCCTATGCATTTTTAAATGTAAATAAGTCAAGAGTCAGCTGTGTGATCACGCCATCACTAGCTACAAATCTTTGAAGAATGTATTTACTTGTTATTGTTTCATAACATCTAAAAAATAATAAGATAAAAGTTGTAAAGAATTAATACAATCCAGGAAAGTCCCTGGCACAGAGTGTATTATATAAGTATTTGGTATTATCTATAAAGAGAAAATAGAAACACAAAGATATAAGCACTGGTTCTACAAAAAAATGGAAAATATGATTATTATTATTTTCATACATATGTACATAGAGAAAGAAGCAGAAAGAGAGAGACAGAGGCAGAGAAAGAGGGAGAGGTGAAAATTAATGTGTTCTCTAATAGGAAAACAACTTGAGGTTACCTTCCTACAGATAAAAATGGTTTCCAAAGATAGTTTATATTTTCTGAATCTTTCTGCCTAGGGTTAGCATATGACATAATACTTTCCCCTCTCACCCCATAGTAAAATAAGCAGCCTGATGGGACACTGCAGTCAGACACTCGGGCGTATGTACCATCATGCTCTAACTAGCTGGGCTCCGTGACACACCCTGGAGGAAGGCAGAAGGGAAGAGAAGGAATAAAGCAATAAGCCTGGTGAGTTTAGTGTGTTTTGGCAATGGAAGTATGCAAATGGAATTATACAGACTCAATATTATGTAAATGAGTGCTTCCTAATCAGAGTTCATAGATCTCCAGAGGTGCATGCCGATGAGATACGTGAAGGCCAGGACATGTGTGTAACTAAAAACAGGTTCTTCATATTAAAATAAGCACAACAAGTGTGTGGAATAAAATCAGGAGAGATGGCACAGTGGGTCAAGTGCTTGCCATGCAAGTGTGAGGGCCTGAGCTTGGATCCCCAGCACCCACGCAAAGCCTTATGTGGTAGAGTGTACAGCTGTCATCCCAGCCTGCTGTGGAGCAGGAGGATCTATGCAAGTTTGGGGACCAGCTAACCTGGCAAGTGCAGCGGTGAGCAAGAGACCCTGCCTGCATCAACAAAGTAGAGGGCCAGCGGCAGTAACTGTACTCACACACATGGACACACATGTACATGTACACAGCACACATACAAAGATTAAAAGTTTAAAAATTGACAAAGACTCAAGAAATGCAAGCCAAGAACTTGTGGTCATGCCACTGGTCCTTTCTCAACAGTACTACAATGTGTTGTCTAAAAAGTCCAACAACTGATGATATAAATTACAATTAGTCAAAACAAGGCAGGATAATAGTAGAGATGTAACCAAATGAGAAAACATAAATGTACTCAATAGCAGTTTACAAACTGTCTTTTTTCCCCCCCTTGGTTTTTCGAGGTAGGGTCTCGCTCTAGCCCAGGCTGATGTGGAATTCACTAGGTAGTCCCAGGCTGGCCTCAAACTTTGGATCCTCCTCCCTCTGCCTATATAGTATGGTGGTGTGGTGTGGTGTGTGTGCAGATGCATTGCTCCCTAACTGCACTTGTGGAGGCCAGAGGAGAACAATGGGTGTCCTCTTCCATTGCTCCTCTGTGTGTTTTCTGCACTGATGTTGGAGCTTGCCACTTTTGTGAACCCCAGCAATTCTCTGGTTTCCAGTCTCTGCCCCAACAGGACTGGATTACAGATTTGTGGGCCACACTCAGCTGATTACATGGGTGCTAGGGAATTGAACTCAGGTGGTCTCAAGCCCCCTCGGGACCTCATATTTGCATGGGAAGTATTCTTACCTACTAAGCCAATTCTCTAACCTCTAAAACTATCTCTTTTAAAAGTAAACTGACTTAGAATTCTCCAGAGAAAAACTACTGAACCACACATGATGCATTCTTCTTTTAAGTAAGTGAATGCTTCAAAGTGCTTCAAGCAGGATGTAAAACACAGGAACCATTCTTTGACTATAAAATAAACACAGCAAACTAACTTTGCATGGAGGATTTTAAGTCTACGTTTTTTAAGCACATCTGTATGGCTTGCAGATATATATTCTGATTCAGACAGAGCTTAAGGATTGTGACCCATACTAGATTGTGGTACTGTCTCCCTGACAATGTGACAAAGACACTCTACCTCTCCATGAACATCATCAAGCTATGTTGATGCCAGGCTGACCTTGAGAAGATGCTACCAGAAGCTTTAGAAACCAGAGCTCTTGGTTCTCCTACCAATCCATTTCCTCTGTCCCTCTACCCATCCAGCTCCTCTGTCCTGCCATCAATCTTTTTTTCATATATCACAGACAAGAATGAGGCACTTATTTTTCAGACATCGTAAAATGTGTTTTTCTGTAGATGAAGTGGAAGAGTTTGTAATTAATGGAGGTGAGCCAAATAGAACTGACACTGCTTAACTTGAAATAAAAATTCTTTGTACTTAACTTGTAACATCTAAGTGTGTGCTAGCAAATAACAAGAGAATTAAATATAATAGGAATAGAGCTGAATACCCACAGGAAATCATAAGAGGCTCCAAAGGATAACATTTGTTCATTTTCTCCTTTGCAAGCATATCAGTAGCAGGGGCTGTGAATGTAGCTCAACGCTAGAATGTTTGATGAACACGTACTAAGGTCCCAGGCTTGATCCCTGACTGTGGGGAAAACACCTTACAGAGTAGTTAACCTCCCACCCCAGCCATGGCTTCAGTTTTCTACAGTCAACCAAGGTTATTAAATGGAAAATCCTAGAAACAATGTGACAGGCTTTAAAGTGAGCAGTGTCCTGAGTTGCATGGTGAGATCTTGTGATGGCTCCTTGGTCCCCACCGGGGATATACATTGTCCTTTGGCTCCAGGGTCTGTGCTGTGTCCTCCCACCCCCAATTCTTCTCTTCATAGCTGTCCTGGTGATCACAGCAACTAAGTGACTGACCTGGCATTACAAGGTTTGGGTTCCACTGACTCTTTTTGGATGGCCCTGACCGCAAGGGTAGTGGTGTGAGCAATTTAGCCACAGCAAAGTGAAGCCATAAAGGACCTCCTTTCAAGGGAAACAGGGAACATTCTGGATGTAATACAGAAAGGGAACAATATCATCTGTTGAGATTTGGAATATCTAGAATGTGAACAAATGTCCCATCTGTGACATTCCGAAGAAAGGAAAAGAAATCCGTGTTAGTTTTGCTCTCTCTCCTCAAACTGCAAAAGCTATGGCTATAGCTTGTGAGAAGTTCTGAAGAAAAGAGGTGGGTTAAATGTGCGCCTCAGTCTAACCACTGTTTTAGCTGTTCAAAGGAGGACTGAAAGATATCAAGCATATCCCTTGTGGGTAAGTTGGGGAACTACTCAGACTCAGGTAAATAAACTCCACCCTAGAACTGAGTTTTCAGTCTGTACAACACGTTGGTTTATATAGTGGAGCATAGACTTTCAAAGTTGTTATGTGGACAATGACCTTTTTGTGCTTCTATATTTTAATAAAAAGCAACAATAAATTCTATGACTTTCAAAAGAATTGCTAGCCTTGAATTATTCTTATCTTCTCCACATGCGCTTTGACCCACAAGGGCACCCAGACTGATCACACTGGGCTCCCCGATTAGGGAAGGAGACCTGGGAGGGACAGGGGCTCTTACCTTGCTTGGAGTTGACATCTGATGGGATGTGTGACGGGTGTGATCCTGGAGAAAAGTGCTCATCGCTGTAGGTGATGAGGGGTGTGAGAGGGTGGACCGCATGGGATGGCTGTACCACGGGCACTTTATTTGACTGCAAGGTAACCACAAGGCAAATCGTTAACATGGATGTAGTAACTAACCAGTCGTCATAGCAACCCCAGAATCATCTGGAGCTTTCACGACTCAACTTGGCTCATTCATACCCTCAGTGCTCCTCCATGGCAAATGCTCTCGAGTTCATGAGTTTCCCACAGAGACATCATTTCACCAGCGGCCCGTAACCACTATGCTTCTACAAAACACAGTCTATACACACATATTTACACTCCCTCTACATTAGCTCCTCCGGTGATGTTTAATAAAGTGTCACGGAACCAGGAGTGGTGGCACACATCTTTGATCCCAGCACTCGGGAGGCAGAGGTAGGAGGATCACCATGAGTTCAAGACCACCCTGAGACTACAGAGTGAATTCCAGGTCAGCCTGGGCTAGAGAGAGACCCTACCTCGAAAAACCACTAAACAAACAAATAAAATGTTACTGGAGTAAAATTCATGTTTTATAAACTCTTTACTCATTACATGTGCCCAGCTGTATAGGCACTTAATTAAAAAATTATCGCATTAACAAATAAATGTTTAATATTGTCAGTTGAAAAAACTCTTCAGTAAGCATAGAATTATAGTTTACAAGTTTATAACTCCTCCACCAAACCTCCTTTAGCTCCTACCTGGTTGATCTCTTAATTCTTCAACTTCCAGAAGGATCAACTGCTAAGGGTGAATTTCTGATCTTAATCTCATACAAAAAATAAGTTTGACGGAACATTTTAAGCTGCCATCATTTTATATTTTAACATACTTTGGCAGGGCATTGTGGTTCATGCCTGTAATCCCAGCACTTGGGAAGCTGAGGCAGGAAGAGCGAGAGTTCAGGGCCAGCTTGGGCTACACAGAGAGATTCTGTTTCACAACAAATATATGTATTTTCACACACACACATATTCTATGTATCTTATGCCTGTTTACATGTAAACTAAATTATATGTGTATGTGTGACAAAGATCAAACCAGGGCCTTGCATATGCTAGGTAAGTGCTCTACCACAGAGCACAGCATTAATATTATTTAAAACTCGAGACAGATTTCATTAAATTTTTCAGGCTGGCCTCGAACTGCAGATCCTCCTACCTCAGCCTTCCAAGTATCTTAGTCACTAAGCCCTGCTTACAAACAAATTTTATTCCTTGGAAACTCAAAATCATATAACAGTAACAGCTTTTGGCGTGTGCAGTATGTGTGGTGTATGCACATGTATGTGCAGATGTGCCTGCCCCAAGCACAGGCCAGAGAAAGACATTGGCTGTCTTCTTCTATAACTCTTCTGCCTTATTTCCTTGAGACAGTCTTCCAAGGAACCTGGAGCTCCTGGTTTTCTTTTCTTTGGTTACACTGGCTGCTCAGGGAGCCCCAGCAATTCTCCTATCTCTGCCCTTCTCAGCACAGAGGTTATAGGCAGATTCCACCATGTCTAGCTTTTTTTTTTTTTTTAATGTGTTCTGGACTTGAACTTAGCTCTTTATGCTTAAGCAGCAAGCATTCTTAGCTGCTGATCCATCTCACCAACCCCATCACAATCAGTTTTTCTTAAGTTCAGATTATTTGTTTGCACATCATCAATTTGAAATCTGTGATCATTCTAATTACAAAGTTTAAGCCTTTTTCTCCTGAGAGAGCGTGCATAAAGTAAATTAGTAAGATAATGAAGACTTCAGACAGATTTATCCTAATTACAGTGATCATTTTAAAAGAAACTCTAACTGCCAATATATTGTTTTTGTGTGTGTGGGGGGAGACTGACTCTGTAGCTCGATCCTCTTGTAGCCCCTTCCGAGTGCCTGGGTTACTGGTGCGTGCCACCACACCCAGCCTCAGGATACTGTACTCTTGAAAAATGCTGCAAGAGTAAATGGTGAGTACTTTCATCACAAAGTAACTTTGTGAGATAATTAATATGTTAATTAGCTGGATGTAACCATTCCATAATGCATAAATACTTCCAAACATTAAGTACATATGATTCAAAACATGTTATACAGGATCAGTACATACAATTTTATCTGTGAAGTTAAAAAAATGATAAGAAGCTTCCCCCTCTCCCCCCAGAAAGGAAACAACTGTGCACATGTAAAGGACAGCTCTGATTTTAAGACCATCTACTAATTAAAGCAGCCTCAGGAAGAGGCCCATTTGGAAGCTGCAGTAATGAGCAATGTGGATTTGACAGGAACAGAGTATAATGAATTCACTGGTTCAGGCATGTTTTTGCCATAATTAGTTTGAATTAGTGACATTTTTCTGTACTATAGACTAACACCCATGTGATGAGTCTTTCCAAAAGCAAACATTCATATTAAAAACTGAGGAAGTGGCCTGACATACTGACCACTGTGGACTGCTTAAATGTAGGACCATATCCAGGTGGTTAAGAGCCCCCCCTCCACAACACACCTTTGTGTGCATGTACTGTACAAGCTAATTTTAAATTTGATGCTTTTAATTTACCAATTAAGTGTGAGAAGAGTGTGGTTCAATGGGAGGGCTACCCTCAGGAAAACAAACAAACAGAAAAAAACGATTGTCCTGGTAACACCTAATTCTCTTTATAACCTATCATTAGAGCCTCCTTCCAAAAGACACTTATGGGGTGAAGAAAGGCAAGGGAGAGAAAAATCACTTTTTTGGACAATGATATAATTTCCATAGTGCTTACTGTAACAGCCCTCAGAAAACACCTTTGTAGACAGTTTGGTAATTATGCTTCTTCTACTTTATAATTATTAGCTCCTCTCTGATGGCAAAACTTGTACCCCTCACATAGCCCATGGCATTTATTAAATAGAGGACCATTATCAAAGCCATTCAAGTTTTCTCTACACGCCTTAACACAAACATTTATGCATATAAATGGGTGATGCCTTTCAAGTGTTAATATTATATTTGCTAGACATGCAGAAAGAGTCCCTTAAATACCAGGAACTTAGAATGTTAGAGAAGGTAGAGAGTGGGTGGGGGACTAGGAGAATATCATTATAACTTTTTATGACAGGAAAAAAAAGTCTCAAGACCCAAATGTTAAAATAAGTGGGTTTTAACTACAGTTTAGAATAACTGTTTTGACTTTCACATTAAAAGTCTCAAAAGAAGCATAATTGCCCAGTAATCTACAAAGGCATTTTCTTAGGATTTTTAGAGTAAGCAGTGCAAAAATCTTCTGGAAATATGTATATATTTGCATGCCTTTCTTGTTTCCAGAGCACCACCTTAAGGAATTTGCATTTGCAGGCAGCCTCTCCTTAATGTCCAACCTACCCCTCCAGTCATACAGCTCAGAATCTGGTGCCATGAATCTGGGCTAAATTATGCTATCCTTGCTCTCCTCTTAATTTTACGGTTTTCAACACAGATTTGCTTTCCTGTGGGATGGAGATAAGAAGCTGAGGATTTTAATTTAAGCTCTGGCCTTGTCTTATCCTTTGCAAGATGGAGAGGAAAGCAGTACCAGTAGGTGTGTTAAAGCCAACAAGGATTACGTCCCATTTTTGTGGCCAAATAATAAAAGCAATATGAAATCTCAATGTGTGTGAGCAGAATCCTAAGGGGTGCACTTTGCCTCCTGCAGACCATCTCCACCACACATAGAAAGGAGACAACGAGGATTCCAATCTGCCCTGCAAATGCCTGGCTTGCTTGGTACACTGATGGCCCAGTGTCCTTAGCCTTAAATTTGTAGGTTTCCCCTGATCTCTAGAGTTTCTGTCCTGTGCACTGACTGGTATGCACGCACACACTTAGAACTCTGACCCCTACTACTTTGATCTAATTGGGTGGGGCAACCAAATTCACTTTATTCTAATTAACTCACAAAACCATCACAGCTGGTTAAGGATACAACATGTGCCCAGCCCCAAACTATGCACCTCAGTGACCTGAACAGTCAGAACACATGGTTAAATTTTAAGACAGGCGGCACAACGGTTTGTTTTTCTTAAATATTTAATTCTTGAGAGGGGGAGAGGATGAATGGGGTGACAGTGCAAGTGAAATCCAGATGCAGGCACCACATCTGGATTTACGTGGGTGCTGGGGAACCAAACCCACACCATCAGGCTTTTTCATGCCAGCACCTTTAATGGCTGAGCCATCAGCCCATCCCTTCTTAATTATATTCTAATCTCCAAATCACAACCTGGTATATTTTCAGGTGAAGAATAGATGAGAGGAAGAGTAATCAACCAAGAATAATCGGAGACAGATTTACATAGTGACCCGGTGTGCAGATGCACATGTCGGGGAGCCTGTGAATCTATGCATTAAGCACCTGAAATTTCCCTATTCTAGTACTGGTACTGGCATGGCCTCGTGCTCACATTCCTGGGGCCTAGAAGTGGGGACAAGTAGCACAGGTACATTCTAAAGATGTACAACATGTTGGAAAAAAAGAAACAAGCAAAATTTTCAAAGAAAGCATCAAGTGATATCAAGCAGTGATGGCAGAGACCATGTGGGTTTAATTCTATGTCTTTGCAAGAAACCCAAAGCACATTCACAGACCCAGCAACAGACACTGAGACAGGACACTGAGAACAGGGTGCTAGGAACGGGGTGGTACCGCCAGGACTAGAACTTGCATTTGATCCAGTCTTATCCAAAATGGCTGCAAGCAACACCCTCCTCATCCCTCAGCAGCAGGGGTTCTGTTAGGTCAGTGTTACCAGGTCTCACCTGAGCCAGGTGACAAGGCTCATTCTAACGTAATGCCTGATTCTTATAAATGGACCTGAAACGTGTTTAAGCCTTCCCCTGAGGCTTCCTCCCTGGAAGGAGACTGTTCCTTTTGGCTTGGGAGTTTCCCTGATTTGCTTTCCCTCTTATTGTAACCCTGCTGAAACCAAATCTCAGAATTTACCATTCTCTGAGTGTGATTCTTCAGTTCTTTGCTAACATGGACAAGAACTCAGAGATTTGAGAGCTGCTGGCGTGGAAGTTTGGAACCCCATGGAGCTCTCTCACCCACATCACCAGGTTCCCTGATTCTACACCCATTGCCTTCCCCACTCTGCTGGGAGATAGGGAGGAGGGAAAGAGGTAAAAGCTACTTCAATTCTTTTTCATTCATGGGTAACCAAGTAAACTTGACTTCTTTAAGTACGGTAACACTTATGGAGATACTCCTAGCGTGTGTCCTTCGTTTCATTGCTGGCTGGCTGTAGTTGTCCCAAATCTCCATTCCTGCTCAAAGAGGTCCAGTGACCTCTAAGCAGCAAGTGGCTGAGCAAAACCACAGATTGATTCTAACTGTGCATTCCTCATTCTTGGACAAGTGACTGCTGTAAGCAAAGGAAATGTCATGAGGCTGTAAAGGTAGGTACTAGAAGGGCAGACAATATTAAAAACAGACCTGGAAGACACCTCTCTTTGCTGCACTTGGCACTCATATACGGCTGTTTAGTAGAATGGCTGAAATCCTTACCCAAGCTCGGAAGCACCAGCATCGGGCTATCCTACCCATGTCCCCCACACGACAGTCACAGCCACGGACACTGACCGAGTGCTTACTGAGTGCTGAGTCCTCACCACCTCCTCAGAGGCGGGTATTCTCCTCCTCCTCTTAAAGATGAGGCAATAACACAGAGAAGCTAAATAATTTTCCCAAGGGCATGCAGCTAGTGAAGACTCAGAAGTCTGGCTCTAGAAACCCAGTTCATTTCCAGCACACCACATGGCAACTTTGAAGAGCCAAGTTTGTAAAATCTTGGACACTGAGTTGACCAGCTGGGTCATAGCTGACAGTGGGTGACATCTACGCAATGACTGTGTGGTCTCTGCCCAGGCACAGCAATGACCTCAGACAAAAAGGAACTTCAGTCAAAGGTGGTCAGAGTTGCAGAGACTTGGTTGTCCCCCGCCACCCCACCCCATTCCACAACTGGAAAACACGCCAAGGAGGCTTGGCTGGCTGCCACCCAGGCTGCTCCCTGCAGGTAAGAACCTCTTTGGCATCACAGCCAATAAAACCCACACCTCCTGTGGACATGAAGTGGGTGCCACTTGGGGACCTGAGAGCTTTCCCCAAAGCCAGCTTCCCAGAAATGACCCACTCACTACTGGCAGGCACAAGGGATGCCCAGAAATGTGCCATTCTCTGATGGTGTGGTTCTGGGAAAGACTGAAAAGTGGTTCACCTCCCTCCCAGTAAAGGCCTCGGGCCTGTGGTAAGTGGAGGAATTGGCTGAAGGTCCAGCTGGCCTGATGATGGCTGGGCCTCAATTGGTACATCTCTGGATTTCAGCTAACCCCCCCCCCCCCCCGCAAGGAGCTAGCTGGGGACAAAGCTGCTCCTTTTAGCAAGTCATTCCTGCTACTAACTGAATACAGGGGAACTGAACACCCCGCCAGCCTACTGAGATGAGGGATTTCATCTGGCCTCAACACTCTTGGTGACATTTTCCTTTTGATTAAACTCTGGAAACATCTGGTACTCATGAAATCAAGCCTTGTGACTCCATACTTACTGATTTAGGCTACAAGAGGGTCCACTGATTCTTGTACTAACTAGACATCAAAATAACATTCTGAACTGGAATTTTTCCCATGATCCTCCAAGGCCAAGCACCTGCCTTAAGTCCAATGTGATTTTCTCTGCTGACAGAGTCCCTGGCTGTGAGACAGTGAGGAAGCCCCAGGCTTTGAAGACTGTACCTTTCCCAGAGCCCAGCGCTGAGGCAGAAAGATCATCGGAGAGAGACCTTTGCCATCATCACAACGTGCGAGGGGAGCAGTGAACATAGCCCGCCAGCCAGTGAGTGTCCGTCATTACAGGAGGGCCTTTGGATGTGCCGCGGCATGTCTGCATGCAAAGTGGCTGTCATTACCCCGTGGTTTTAGATGAAGGGGCTGAGTCCTTTTGAACACAGAGCTAAGTGATAATTAGTGGACAGGTGAGCTGCTCCGATGGCCCCATGCTGCATGGTACTCAGCTCTGTTCCATGCCAGCTGAGTGTGGCCCACTGTGAGCCCAGCTGTAATGAAGCATCCAGAAAGGAACAACTTGGAGGAAGATGAGTGTCACTAGCAAGACTCAGAATATTGGGAGAGCTGCCTTAAAAACACACACGTATGGAGCACCCACTCTTCTCCCAGTTCTCTATAAGGCGATGATGACTCCATGCATTTCCTGCATTCAATCACCTTTAACAGCAAATCTATGCTTGCTCGATTCTAAAATCTCTTCCAGCAGGTCTCAAACTCAAAGTCAGGAAACCTCTTCACTTTTAAAAAATCACAACATTCTAATGAACCTTTGGTATGCAGATTTTTTTGTTATGTGTGTGATGTGTGTAAGTGTGGGTGTATGTGTGCCACAGCATGTGTGCGGAGGTCAGAGGTCAACTTCAGGTGTTGGTCTTCACCCTCTACCTTGCTGGAGGCAGGGTCTCTTCTCATTCACTGCTGAGTTTATCAGGCTACCTGGCTCATGACCTTTAAGACAATTCTCCTGTCTCTGCCTCTTTTCTTGCCGTAGACACACTGGAATTACAGAGGCTCATGCTGCAGCATGTAGCTTTACATGGGATCTAGGGATTCACACTCAGGTGCTCACACCTCCATGGTAAGGGCTTTATCCACTGAGCCATCTCCTCCAGCCCCATCTGTGTAGATTTATGTATCAATACTTACGTTCCAGATTACAAAGAAGAATCTAAAAATATTGAATTTGTCTTTAAAAAGCAAACTCAAGCCGGATACAGTGAATAATGCATTCATTCCCAGCACTTAGGAGACTGAGGAAGGAGGATCGCTGTGAGTTCAAGTCCATTCTGGGCAGAGTGTGACTGTATCAAAAACCAAACAAAAACTTAATTTAAAAAATGGCACGCTCTTTACATAAAATATTTCTAGGAAAATAACTATTTTGAGGCTGTAGAGATGGCTCAATGGTTAAGTGCTTCCTGCATAAGAAATTAGGGCCTGAACCCTCATTAAATAGCTGGGCATGGCCATGTGCATCTGTAACTTCAGTCCTGTGGGGAGCAGAGACCCAGGCATCACAGACGCTCATGAAAAGACAGCAATCTCTGGGATCAAAAAGAGACTCCAGCCCAAACAAGAACTGGTAGGAGACCAACGGAGGACTCTTGGTCCTCTTTTCTGGCCACTGCGGTGGTGGGGTGGGGGTGGGGGGATGCACTAGGGCACATTCATGTGCATCCAACACACACACACACACACACACACACACACCATACTGCATTACCCACATGCACTTACACAAGCAAAACAATTTCAAAATATCCCATTTTCTAAATAAAAAATTTAATGAGTGGTGTTGTTTTATATTTGTTTGCAAATGTCTTTAGCATCTGCTTTAAGAGAAGCCAAATGGATTATCATGATCTGGTTTTCCACTCAAATCTCCACAGCGATATGTTATTTTAGTCAACTTCACACAGACGTGCTGCTGGAGTGGACGTAGGATTGTTCTAGAAGCTTTTTCAGAGATACTGCACCAAAACTGGACAAAGGCTAGAACGCTTTCTAAAAGCTAGTTGCAATGTAAATCACAGCTCATAAAAACTGGCCTCCTACATGAACACCCTGGGTCCATCTTGCTTTTGAGTCGACTCACACATGGCTTTGTAACATTATGTAATGATCCTTTGGTAAATACTGGTGTTCTAGGTTGAAATATTACAGAATATTAAAAAAAAACTCATTTTTAACATAACTGTTTTCATCAGAATGGATTTGGGATAACATCACAGTAGTAGACACAGGCCTTCTAAAATTCAAGTTTTTGCTTGACAGCTCAAATTTTGTAACTAGTAATAAATGATTTTGCTCATTTGTAAGAAACTATGTCAAACATGAAAATTGGAAGAAGCAGTTGGTTGGTTATACACTTGAGGATCAAGAGGTGATGAAATTAATCTCGCTGGTTCAGTGGGGATATTCCAAGTGACCCTGGCCCTTTCTGGTAGCCCTGGCTACCATGCATGGCACCGGTGGTCATTCACCCTCACTTCTGCACTACCAATGCAGATGCCCACACAGTGGAAAAGACAGAGGATTGCTCTAACTCTGGGGACCCTTGATGTATAGGCCTGAAGCACACTGTGGGACCTGCCGACCTATTGTAAAATGAAAGCTGTTGAGGGTGGGTGATCCTGGCCACCTCAGGTGACTTCAGAGAGAAATCAATTCGTGGTTACAAATATGGAATTGTTTTGAAATATACTAAGCTATCATTTATTTCTTCTTATTTGTTTATAAATTAAATATATAAATCAAGAGAATTTTTCAATTAAAAATATTTGTGTATGTGTGCACATGCAATATTTGTGTATGTGTGTGTGTGCACATGCATCCATGCACCAGAGCCTCTTGCTGCTACAAATGAATACCAAAACATTTGCACTACATATTTTTTTGTGTCTGGCTTAGGTCAGTAGCTGAGGAATTGAACCTGGGCTAGCAGGCTTCGCAAACAAGCACCTTTATTTAACCACTTAGCAATCTTCTCAGTCCCACTAATCAAGAGAAATTTTGAAAAATAAAAAATAAGGATACCAGAGATTGCTCAGTGGTTAAAGTCACTTGCTTGCAAAGCTTGATGGCCTGGTACCCACGTAAAGCCAGAAGCACAAAGTGGTATATATATCTGGAGTTTGCAGTGGCAAGAAGCCTTTGCATGTCCATTCCCTCTCTCTCTACTGCAAATAAATAAGTAAATAAATAAAAATATTTTAAAACAATAATATATATCATATTCATTTTAATTATATTCAAATTTTTTTTCAACTTCTTTCATTTAACTCCGTATGGAGTCTCAGACTTGTGTTCTCTTAATTCTAAATTATTGTTTTCAAAGTGTTTCGAGGAATATATGTTTGGAGCCTTTGGTATGAAGATGCCTTCCTCAGCTGCCTCAGGTAAAGTCAACCCTAACCTTCTAGTCACTCACAGTGCCAGGACTGGAGGGTCTCTCTGCTTCCACCTTGCTGGATCACTGCTGTTTGTTTGTGAGCTTGTTTTCTCTCCCTAGGAGACTCAGGGCATCATGGCGCAGGTCCTGGCAAAGCCAAGCCACTTAATACCTATCTCTATGACTGTCTGAACAGAGCTTTTAACATGAAAGTCAAGTCCTTTTAAGAAAGAATCCATACCTTTCCATGACAAACGGGGACTTGTGTTTATCTTCACTTTCTATATTGCTGCATGAAAAATTGCCAGGAAGTTAGCAGCCTAATGCAACCTGATTCTTATCTGGGAGTTTCCAGGGAGCAGGGCTCTGCACAGCGTGAGAGGGATCTCTGTCAGGGTAGCACAGAGCTAAACTTCTGGTTCTGGCCAGATGGGTTAACTGTTCAGAGGCTTGTGTTTGGTGGTAGTACTGTTCCCCCTGCCTTGCTGGCCATCATGTGTGGGGTGAGAGGATCCCACACTTCTGGACAAGTAAGACATTAATGTGTGTCAAAATAGTTCTGATTTCTCAATCTCTGACTTCCTTTTCCATGACCAGCAGAGAAACCCCTATGCTTTTAAAAGGCTCCTGTGACTCTCCCAGGCCCACTGGTGTCCACGGGAGGGGAGGGAAGGCCTAGGGAAAGGGCAGCCACGTGAAGCTCAGGTGCTACAAGACAAAGAAAACACATCACTTTCCCATTTTTTCTCTCTCTGTAATTGTTGATTAATCCTCTGCAGATAAGGATGAAGTGCCATCGCATGCATTATTACTCGATGTTGTAATTATTCTGATTACACTCTAAAGTCTGAGGCCTGACTAGGTTTGTGGTTGCTCATCCTGAGGCTATAGCACCAAGCATGTATGCACTCACCCTCACCAGAGCCTGGCTTCCAGGTCAGGGAGGACCAGAAGTCAGGATCTGCACAGCCTTCCCTGCCTGCCTGCTTGCCTCCCACATCCGGGAACTCTAGGAGGCTGTGTCCAGGTTACTCTGGAGAGTAACCGAAGGTCAGGACTAAAAGAAAGTAACAGAAGCACACACACTACTAAGTAGAGAGTCAAAATAAACTTATTTTAAAGAAAATTTAAGCAGTGCTTTGGCTTGTCCTCAACATTAACAGTCAGTAAGACTTTGGGTAATTATATGCCTTTTAAGAAAAGTTTTAGAATAATTCCTACTTAATGTTTAAAATGCAACTATTCTACTAGAAGTTTATTTCAGAGCTTAGGCTTTATTTTAACTGAATTATCCGGTCCTTTAGGGTGACTGTAAAGTCACAGAATTGTGTTACCATTTATTAGTCGCTATTCATGTCTGAAACTTTTTTTTAGAAATAAAGATAATAACATGGAAATAAACCTAGAAAGATAATCATAACAAAAGGAAGTATGGGTGACAAGAGTTGAGTCTGGGTGGATGAGTGAGAAAGACAGAGGAGGAATGTCCACCAGATATTTACAAATTCCGGAAACTATGAGGGATGCTTTACATTTGAGAACAAGTGGTCAGAGGGGTTGAGTTTTGCCAAGGTTACACAGGCTAGACTGTGAATGGTAAAGCATGGACTGCACACATCTGTTTTGTGCCAAACAGATGAACAGCTTTACTGTGAGCTGCGCGAAGTAAGTGGTAACAGGGAAATAATTTATTCTGGGATCCAACTGTTTTCAGTAACTGGAGTCCGTAAACAGAGGGACTAGGGATACGGTTGGAAGCCAAGCCGAGGAAAGACCAGGGCAGAAGTGCAACGACATCTAACGTGTGAAGTTGCACCATCCTATTATCTGGCTGATTTCACCACACCTTTACCACACCCTAGTCCTCTGAATGTGCCACTTATTTTTCACGTTAAAGATTGTTCTTTGAAAATTAAGAGGACTGCTGTCGGTCAAGATGAACAAGCCAAAAGACAAAGCAAAACAGGTTAGAGATTTTCTGTGCTACTGGTGGAATAGTGCTCGGTGATTTATCAGCTAATTCTGAGGCTGAAGAAAGAGATGAAGAATCCCAGTCAAAGAAAGGCTGGCCGGCATCTGAGAAAGCAAGATTAGCAGGGCTGGTCCCACTGGACTAGCTGCTAAAGGAGCGCGTGTGTGTGTGTGTGTGTGTGTGTGTGTGTGTGTGTGTGTGTGCAGAAGTTTTGGGGGACTGAAAACTTGATGGAGTCACAGATCAGTGGATTGCAGGGTAACTGCAGTGTCCCTCATAGGCAAGGACAGGGAGCAGAGTGTCCCCCGAGCCCTGGTCCATGATCCCTAGATTAAAAACTTTCATAAAGACACTGGGCAACAAGAAAGAAGGGTGAAACGCCAGATAACTCCATGGGTGCTATGGATGTAGATTTGGAAGGAGGGGCTCCTCCTGAAAGGCCCTCCCTGTTCCACACTTTCAGAGGGTGCTTGACACTCCTGACTATCCACAGGGAAAGGAAGAATGTTCCTGGCATGAGACAAGACTGCAGATCTCCTGGGGTGGGGCAGCCAGCTGGAGCCTGCACGGGGTGAAGGTCAGCGAAATCCCACAGCTACCCAGATGGAGAGGCAGGCGAATGTTTATACGCTCCGACTGCAAACGATGGTGCAAAATTCCACAGGGGCAAAGCCAACAGACTTACACCTCATTATTTCATAAGGAAAGGAAGGGGCCTTCCCATTTGACTTGAAAGTAACTATAAAAAACTTTTGCCTCACTTTAGCTTAAATAAAATTCATTATTTTGTCATAGGTTTGGGTACGAGGCATTTGTGTGAGGAATGCTTACATCAGTTCTGTTCCGAAAAGCATTCCCATTTTAGCCAGGCAAGATCTTGCGTGCCAACCATTCCCCACTTATAGCTGTTCTAATGAGTCAAGGCGTGCGCTCCAGAGACGCTGCCAAGAAGCCTCACAGCAGAGGGAAAACCCAACAAACGAGGAAAAACCAATTACTATCAGTAAGATTAGCACAAAAAAGTATAAGTCATTGTAAGTTAGTTTATAAGTAAATGTGAAACCTTCTCTAAGGATAGAGAAATGTGACCTTGGCCCTGTAGGAGAGGCCATGGCGCTAGCTTACTCCCAGGGAGGCTAAGGAAGGAAGAGCAAGAGTTCAAGGCCAGCCTGGAGTAGAAAGAACCTGCCTGGGGGGAAGTAAACAGTAAAGGAAGAAAATGTCTATAGCCTACAGATCTCTTTGGAGCTCAGCAGGGAATCTTCTTCTTGCTAGAGATACAAGCCCAATACTGTGAGGCCCAGCAGCGAGAACCCAGGTGGAGGATGGGGGGAAAAAGAGAGACAGAGAGACTGAAGAAAGAAAAGACAGATAAGTAGGAACACTGGCATTTAAAATTGGTTGGGCCAAGTCAAAATTTAAAAAGAAAATTACCTAATAAGTAGTGTAAAACACATTTCGTGTGTTGTGAAAAAAAAATTGTCAAGTGGTGTCAATGTTTTACAGGTCAGATGGTTCCTCTTCAAGGCACAGGTGTGTGGAAGAGTTAGTGTGAGGTGTCAGCCTCTCAATCTGCTACTCTAGGCCCATGATTAACTCTTTCCTTTCCATTTTGCAACACAGAATTCTGGCTGGGAAGAAGAACCAGTTTTGTCTAGTGAAGGTGACGTGCCCATTCACAAGGCCTCCTTGTATGAGTCAAGGGAAAAAACACCTTTTGTTTTGGATTCAAAAATCAGAATCCTGAAATGAGTTCGAAACTGAGGTTGAGAACTTGGATGACAAAACTCAGGTTTCACAGTTTTGCACATTCTGAGTCATCTTAAAGGCCCAAGTAAGACAAACTAGAAAACTTAAAAATATCTATGGCAGACCCCCCCTCTTGCTCTTTTAGGGACCCTTCCCACTCTCTCGGTAATCGTTGACTATAAAAAAGAAAAGGAAAGAAAACGTGTTTCAGTGATGTAAGAGGGAGCAAATGGAAAGACCTTTTGAAAGACTTTCAGTTCTATTGATATATGATAAAAGAGAAATTTTATTGTCCATGAAAATTTACAGTAGCAGAGATGACAGGAGCTATCTTCTGCTGCGAAAAGGACACTTCTGTGAGCGTAAAATTAAAGACAAACTGAAATTTGGGTCACTGCCTGTGAAGGGAAAATTCCTTCCTGAATTGGACTTGGCATTCCACCCTCTTTCGGGGTCATACTGCTGAGCTCAGCAGACACTGGAGACTCCTCAGTATGTCTTTCCCGGGAGCCTCCTGTGGCACCCAATTTACAGCAGTGTTTTGGGGCTAGCTCATGCCAACTCAAGAAAACAGATTGTTAAAATTTCAGAAAATTTCAGAGCCCATTATTATCATCTTGGTCACTGAAAAATTGGTCATGGTGGGGTTATCTGCACCTTGGGAGCTGGCAAATGTACACAGTCCTCTTCCCCGGCTGGCTGGTTGGTAAACACGCAGGAGCATACCAGAGGTAATCCCTTACTAAGTACTAGGGAAAAACTCTCCCCCCACACACCTTTATCTCTGATAAGCTGCAGGACCATAATCTTTTAAAAAGTTTTAATTAATTGACCAATTAATTTGTAAGCAGAGAGAGAGATAGAAGAGAGACAGACAGAGAGAAGAATGGGCATGCCAGGGCCTCCAGTTACTGCAAACAAACTCCAGATGCGTGTGCCACTTTGTGCATCTGGGTTTACGTGGGTACTGGGGAATCAATCCTCCATCCTTAGGCTTTGCAGGCAAGAGCCTTCACCGCTGAGTCATCTCTCCAGCCAAGGACCATAATCTTGACCTTTGTCTGAAGCCATTCCAGAATTGGAAATTGCAAGAATGATCATTTGATATGATTTAGAGTGACCCAATTCATGTCCCACTTTCCTCTGACACCTGTTACTCCTTCTTCCACCTGGGTTCTCCCTGCTGGGCCTCACAGTATTGGGCTTGTATCACTAGCAAGAAGATTCCCTGCTGAGCTCTGAGAAGAGATCTGTGGGCTACAGACATTTTCTTCCTTCACTATTCTTGGACAGGAAGCACAAAGCATTTCATGTAATTACTTTAGAAAGTTATCCATAAGAAATGAGCTTCGTACAAGCTAGGAAATGACCAAGACCATTCTACTTGTGCATGAATGAAGAGATGGCTTCACATCCAGGCAGGCTTCCAACCCAGGCAGGTCATCAGAGCAGCTGTTCAATATGAGGCAGCTGTTAGGCCAGATGTTAGCAGAGAGCAGAACGACTGTTGCCTGGTAGCACACTGACTCAAACATCGCTGTCTTTCCAGGGAAGACGAGAGGCAGGCTAGAGTTTGTACAACCAGCTTTATATCTTGGATGGAGGTATAAAGGAGCAAAACTCATGTGTAGGCTGATGTGGGAATGTTTTTAAGGCACTGCTCTTTCTTTCACGGTGCTTTCTCCAGGTTTCCACACTTGGGTTGGGATGGCTCCCAGGTAACTCCCAGCACCCTGTCCCTGGGTATCCTGCCTGGCCCACATTCTGTTGGCTGTGTGAGATTCTTCACTAAGTGAAGTAAGTAGTTTCCTGGCTAAGTTTGTGTAAGGATCAAAGGCGAGCACGCATGGGAACACACTGTGCAAGTGGGGAAACGCTATGTAAATACAGTATTCATTCCATTTGGGCCCAACAGACGTCATTAAACTCACTTCCTACATCTTTTGACTACAGTCAACATGCGTGACTTTAGTGAACACTAAATAAATCTCACTTTGAAATTTGCTGACAGTTACAACTGCCTCCAAGATTCCTCTTAGTCACGGCTTCACTTTTGTCTTGCTGCTTGGAGGAAACCTCTGCTTTCTTGTTAGACAGCTTTGTGAAGGCTTTTACATTTTATTTATTTGTGTGTGTGTGTGTGTGTGTGTGTGTGTGTGTGTGTGTGAAGGACACAGTATGTGTGTGGCAGTCAGAAGCGTGTCGCTGCAAATGAACTACCAGACTACAAATGGAAGTCAGACTCGCTGGCCATGGAGCTTCTGACTCTTCTACCTCCACTTCTCTTTGTTATAGGCACACTGAGATCACAGATGCATACACCCCTTTGCATTCGGCTTTGTGTGGATGCTGGGAATTGAACTCTGGTCTGGCAGGCTTTGCAAGCAAGCACCTTTAACCACTGGACCATCTCCCCAGCCCCTGAAGATTGGTGTGCATGTGTTCATTCATGCATGTGTGTGTGCACATGGAGGCTAGAGAGCAATCTTACTCATTAACCTCAGGAGCACTGTCCATCTCCTTTAAGACAGAGTCTTTCATGGGCCTAAAACTCACCAACCGGGCTAAACCGGCTAGCCAATGGGACTCTTCTATCTGTATCTCCCCAGTGATGGGAGCACAGGTATGCTATACTGTGTCTGTGTCTGGTATCTTTTTAAGTTTTTGAAAACATTTTTATATTTTTACTTGCAAGCAGAGGAGAGAGACAGTAAGAATGGGTGTCCCAGAGCCTCCATTGGCTAAAAAAGAATTCTAGATACATGCACCACTTTGTGCATCTGGCTTTATGCAAGTACTGGGGAATTGAACCCCAGGGGGGGATGTAGGCTTTGCAGGTAAGCATCTTAATGGCTGAACCATCTCTCCAGCCTTTTTGTTTGGTTTAAGTAGCTTATGGGGATTGGACTCAGATCCTCATACTTATGGTGCAAGCAGTCTATTAACCAAGCTTTCTCCCCAAACCCTAGAATGTTTTCTCTATGGTACAGTGTGGATCATCTAAATACCTGGGGAATATTTCAAAACCCACCTCATGTGCCAGCTGGTCCATCTTAACACCAATATGTTAATGGGGTTTGGATGGAGGTAGATGAATGGGGGATAGACCAGAGGTTTAACCAGAAAGAGTGAAATACCTAAATACTAGGGGACCCACAAAGTCTGAGTTCACTCATTAAACACAACAAGTGCCAGGAAAATAAATATGAATGTTAAGAGCAGGTTGGCAAGACCCTGAATGCAGCCATGTGAAGTGCTTACCACTGCAAAGGACAGACTAGCTGGCCCACAAGCTTTGGGATTCTCCTGACTCCTCCTCTATTATTTGCACTGGGATTACAGACATATGGGCTATTTACATCTGGCTTTACATCTGAGTTCTGAAGATCTGAACTCAGTTATCAGAGTTGCCCAGCAAATGCTTTTAAACCATTGAGCCATCATCCCAGACCAAGAAATCTTTCCGGTGCTGATCACGAATGCTGATTCCTGGCACCACAAATGGTGAAGCATAGGACTCTGTGTCTCCAAAATCAGTCCATCTCCAGTGACCCCGTGGCCAGTGCTCTAAATATTCTGGAATCAGGCACTACAGCCAAAGAGACCAGGGAAGAAAGTTAGGAAAGCAAAAGAAAAAAAACTGCATATGGTCACAAATGACTTCTTTATTGGGGATGTAAAAGTCCTTGCTAAGATGGACCAGTGGTTAGTGGCCGCATGTACTAGTAGTCTGGAGGAGCGTCAACAAAACCCATAGAAGACGGAAAGTGGGCTGTGATGGTTCTCTAGGTGACTGTTAACCCAACTTCTTCCAGCATACACACCTGCAGGTTGTGCTTATCATCATGGCTGAGGGACACAGATGGGTGGGACCTGCTAGTGAGGTACCACCAGCCTGCCAGAATTCCACTAAGGACTGCTCCTAACACAGGTCCCACTATTCGCCTCCAGTCTCCACCACTAAACTAATCACCTACAGAATCAGCAAGGAGTCTGAACTCAGGAAGGTGGCACTACTCCCTCCCAGAAGAAGGGCAGGGAGAGGGCAGCCACCAGAGCCCATGGCGACCAGCAATCTCCTACAGTTCCATGAGCTGAGGTCCACGACTTCCACGTTTGCAGAGCTGTGATCCTCCAGCCAGCAAGTATGAAGAACCCTCCGTGTGCCAGGAGTCTGGATCGGAGGTCTTCTCTGAGCACTTCATTTTCAAGGGGACACATCCCTAGCAGTGTGCAGACGCTATAAAGATGCTATCACAGGACAGGCTGGTGACACATGCCTACAATCCCAGCACTCTGGAATCTGAGGCATGAAGTGAGAGAGTTCAAGGCTAGCCTGGGTCTAGTGAACTCCAGGCCAGCACAAGCTACAGAGCACAACCCTGTCTGAGACAAAAAAAAAAAAAAAAAAAAAAAAAAAAAAGAACAGAACTGAACTGAACTGAACCACAACAAAACTCATTACATTTTCATTAGTTCACAATGTGTTTTTATCTTCCTCGCCATCACTCAGTAAGGAAGCTATTAACACCCCCGCATTCCAGAGAACAACAACAAAAAAAAAATGAAATTAAAAAAGCCTAAAAAGTCCAAAATCACAGACAAAGTTAAAGGCTCGACTCAACCCCGCTCCTTTTTCACCAAACCATGAAGCAACCACTGTCTGGGCATCAGGGACCAGCAGCCCCTCCTAATAAAGGGGTCTCCCAAGGTGAGCTGCAGGAAGCTGAAAATAGAGACTGACACCCTCACAGAGCCTCCCCTCCCTCTGAAATGCTACTGTCACCATGCTAAGCTATGGAAATGGTCATGTTGTATCATTTATCCATGAGCCTGTTTCCTGAGACAGGCTGAAGAGTGGAGGGTCAGGGACGAACACGAACTCTTTTTGTTTAAAAAATTCCTATCCACAGAACAAAGGAGTGTCATTTTACAGAATTGTTCACCTTTTACTTAATTTTCCAGTTCACGTTAATCACAATGTTCTTTGGGCTTTCCCTCTATTCCCAGCTACGAGCAGCGCCCAGGGTAACTGTTGCTTGTGTTGGGGAGAGGGCATACGTGTGGAGGATAGAGGACAACTTCAGGGTGTCTGTCCTTCCGACATGCTTGAGACAGGGTCTCTCTTGTTTATCACTGCAAAGGCCAGATTAGCAGGAGCACAAGCTTTGAGGATCTCCCCAGTCTCCCTCCCGCTGCCCAGGGCATTAGGGTTACAGACACTTGGGCTGCTTCTGAGGATCCCAACTCTGAGGTCATCAGTTGTGCACAGCAAAGAGTTTTAACCGCTGAGCCATCTCCACAACCCAAGATATATTTTCTTGATCTTAATCTTGATCTTAATTGTTAACTTTTGAAAATAATTCAACCTTTATTTCACCAGAATTTGAATATATCTTTGAAAAGATTCTGTGGGAATTCACTTTTTCACACACCCTATTTAATCAGGTTTCAAATTTTAACTGTTGGTATGTATATTTTTTTGTATGTATATGTGGTGTGTGTGCATGTGTACAGGTGTGTTTGTGTGTGGGTGCACGAGTACGTACATGCATGCATGCATGCACCTGGGAAGTCAGATGCTGATGTCAAGTGTCTTCCTCAATGCTTGCCACTTTTATTTATTCATTTGGTTATTATTGTTATTATTTTGGAGACAGCCCCACACTGAATGTAGAGCACACGGATCCAGCTAGATTAGAAAGGCAGCAAAACCTAGTGATTCTCCAGCGCTGCCTCCCAAGCCGAAAAGTGGAAACAAGCCAAATCGTGGTGCATACATGTGATGGGATGCTATTCCTCCTTGAAAAGGAACAGGTACTGGTAACAATGGATGAACCTGGACTCACGTGCTAAGCGTAAGGAGCTACTTACACGAAAACCATACTGTACGACCCCATTTCGAAAATGGCCAGAACAAGCAAATGTGCAGAAACAAAGTAGCTGAAGGGTTATCAGCAGCCGAGGAGGAGAACTTGGTTCTGGTGGCTGAGGGAAATGTTTTGGCAATAGTGATGGTAGCTGCTCAGCATATAAAGTATACCAGAACCCACTCATCTGTACACTTGAAGTGGGGAATTTTAGGTGAACTATATCTGAATCTAAAAAGAATAAAAGCATAAAAATAGATGTGGACTAAACAAAGTCTAATTTGACTGTATTTGTAGAGCAAACTGAGTGCAAGTTTTCTGTGTGTATTGTATATATGCATACGTACATATGTATGCATATATGTATGTATTGTATCTTTGAATCTTATAATTGTATTGCAGCAATGACAGAGGAATTTCAGCAAGCTAAAATTGGAATCCTGCATAACCAAAGTACAACTCATGGCGAAAGCATCAAATTTGTGCGTGTTTAGGGACATGGGATACGAAGTACATCCCTCACTCCCTGGGCCTATGTTGCAAGGATGGCACAAAGGCATTTCCCAGCCATCCTTGCTCCTTTTTCTACCCTGACTCCCTGGCCTGATGGTCCACTGACAGCTGGGATCTAGGGGTGCCCTCAGGAATCCTTGTACCTGAAGGATAGTATGTGTGCCAACCTCCAGGGACCCAGTACTGTCATCCCGGATTGTGCTCAGCTGCTAGGTGGAAAGGATAGGCATGTGCCATGTGTGCTAAAGGAGCAGTTTTCAGGCTTGGCGCATCATACTGCTGGGCCTGTCATCAGGCCAGGCACAGGGTGATCATGGGTAACTTGGAAGCTGCGTAACTGATGGTATAGAACTATGATTTGTCTGCCCTCTATTTAACAGAGCATTTTAAAACTGAAAGCATGTGAAAAAGCTACTTTCATGAACAAATCCACCCATTAAGATGACCAAAAAGCTATAGTAAAAAGTTTAAAAGCCACTCTGTAGGAATTTCAAGAAATTGTACCTCAGATATCTCCATTTTCTTAAGTAGTTTCAAAATTAACTTCAATAATACTACAAATCATCATTTTTAAGGATAGGAACGAAATGTGTATACCTTCTCATTTTTCTAGAGGCTCTGGCCATATTCTTCCATTACAGCCATGGTGAAGGTCCTTTCTCTAACCTGAAATTTCCTCAAGGGTCCTTGCCAGTCTCGTACCAGTGTGTATATATGCAAGATGGCCCCTGGACTGGAGATAAAACATCCACATGCCTCCTGTGAAAGGGAAAACGCTTCCATTTCAAAGAGAACAAGTGCAAAGCGCTTCACTAATGAGAATCTCAGAGCCAGAGGAAGCTGCAGGGTCTGGCTTCTGACCCTCCATCTGTTGAGGGGTGGGCACAGAGGAAGTCCGAGCAGTCGAATGCTAGCCCTGCACCTGGGATGCCAAGTTGACACCTGATTCAGTCATAAATGTTCAGCACTCAGCCCTGCTCTAGTGGAGAGAGTGTCTAACTCAATGAATGTACAATCAAGCAGCTTGCATGTTAAGGGCTGTGCCAGGGGAGGAAGGAAGGGATGAACATGATCAAAGTCTCTCTGCTCTTCCCAAGGAACTTAGTGTCTACTTAGGGAGGGAAGACAGATTTGCAGATGTTGATAATCTAGAATGTTAGAGGCAAAAACAGGTAATTGGGAGATAGGTGGATGTCCAGGTAGGGGGAATGAGAAGGGAGGACACAGTGACAATGGTCATAAATGGGAGCACCACTGGGGAGGCAGAGGAGAGGGGCTAGACCTGCAGACAGTCTGGATGTGTGGATGAGAGATTTGTGAGAGTTCACTAGGTTTCAATTAGCAGAAACAATGGCCAGACTCCAAGGGAGACTTCCAGATCTAGGCCACCCTGGAGCTCCATAATGCACTATGAATGAGTTCCCAAGTTTAGGTGCATAGATACAATATTATCTTTCTAAACCCAATCAAGCTGATAAAAATATTTAAGGATAAATGACATTAGACAGACATGGTAGTATAGGCTTGTAAATCCCAGCTACTCTGGAGGCAGAAAGATAATAAATTCAAGGCCATCCTGAGCTATAGAGTGAGCTCAAGGCCAGCTTAGGCAACTTAGTAAGACCCTTTCAAATACAGAAGAGGGCTGGGGATGTAGCCAAGTGGTAGGCGCTTTGTCTATGATTCAATCCCCAGTACTGCCAAGAAGAGAAGAAGAAAAGAAGTGATGTTATATGACCAGGAAGCGCACGGGCGCGTGCGCGCGCGCGCGCGCACACACACACACACACACACACACACACACACACAGAGTGTCAGTGGGGCCTTTGTATCTGTCCCTGTTCCTATCTGCTTCCTGGAAGCACCCAGGAGAGGAGCAATGCGGAGAGGGCTGGCAGATTGAAGGATGCATAAGGACAGAGGGAGGAGCAGGAAATCTGCCAGCAGCAAGTCACTCAACATCAAGTGCTGGCTGGGCACCCGAACCTGACTGGAAAGATCAGAAAACCCTCCTAACCTCACACAGCTCTTAAGATAAGAAGACCTCTGGCCATTGCTCATTGTGGTCTTCCCTTTTCTCCTCTGTGGGAAGGTAACGAACCATGTCTTGGAAGATGGAGAGGCCAAGGACCTCAGCAAGCTAATGTGATGGAGTATGCGCAGACAAGGATCAGGCTTTCTAGAAGATTACAGACTCAGCAGCCTCAGCTGAAGGAAAAAATGAACTTCTATATAAAGGGGACAAAGAGGAAAAGGCCTAGAAATAAAATGCCCTGAAATGTCTGGCACAGTGTGAACTTGTTAAGGCTACTAGTGGACTTTGTCAACGGTGTTTTGATCTATTTCCCATTACTTCTGCTTGTAATCAGATAAAAGTTTTACTTTATATAGAAAGGAAATTGGCATGCTATGGGAGTGCACTGTATCTAAAAGACAGTGAATACTTTGAATTTTACTATGAAAGCTGCTTAAGTTAAACAAATCTTGGTTTCTTCTTAGTCCCTCCCTATGCCATTGTTAGGCAAGAGATTATGTTCATATGCACGTATGTACACATGCGCATTCGTATAACTGCTTTTGTTGAGATAGTGTTTCACTATGTAGCCCAGGTTGGCCTGAACTTAATCCTTCTGGAATTAGAGAATGCACTACAACACCCAGCTAGGACATGCTTTTAATTCACTGCAGGGAATGAATTCATTCCTCCTAGCTCTACCCTTCATTGCCACTGACCTTGAGATTGCAAAAAAAGAACAAAGCCACAGGAAAGCCAGTACAGGCACACACCGACAGGGAAATGAGCACTGGAGATGCTCAAGGAGGGAGCCAGGAGCCTCCACAAAAGCATAACTAACAACACAGTGTCAGGGTCTGGGGAGATGGCTCAGCAGGTAAGAGTGCTTCTCATGGAAGCATGAGGAACACCCCCCAATGTAAACACCTGGGTATGACCATGCACACCTGTAACCCCTGTCCTGTGAGGAGGGGAGACAGGAGAACCCCTAGGGCTTGGGAAGACGGCAATCTCCAGAATCAGTCCAACACTGTGTTTCAAGGAAACACATGGATGAGCAGAGGAGGGGGGCCTCCATATGTGTGGGGCATGTGCATCTGCACACACATGTGCTTAAACCACACACACACACACAGAGAGAGAGAGAGAGAGAGAGAGAGAGAGAGAGAGAGAGAGAGAGAGAGAAACGTACAAAGCCCCCATAAAAACAAACCAAACAACAACAAAGAAACCACCATAACAATGCAACCCAGAAATCCAGACTGAAAACTGGCTAGACTGGACAGGTGGCTGGGAAGGGACAAGAGATGGGGGTTGGGATGAGGGGAGGGAAATAAAGCCAGGGCTTGAGAACTATCTTTAATTCAAGAGAGAGATGCAGGTTCCCACCTGGGAGCCCAACCATCCATCCACTAGGCTGCTTTGGAGAGAAGATGGAAGGAACCTTGGGTTCCACATACTTGGTGCCCATGAGTCGCAGCCATTCCTCAGGACTCTGCAAGGGATGACTGTTCAAAGCGAAGGCCTTTCTTAGCGCCACCTCATCTGCCATCAGTGTGTCAGGACACCTTTTACTTTCACTCACTCACTGGGAACCCTTTTGCCTTGTAACCTGACCTGTAAATGGACTTATGTCCATTCTGTATCCTTCTGTATGTATAAAATCAATTATATAAAAAGGCGGGAGATGCCCAGTGGCCTCAGGGTTGGGGACACCAACACAAAATGAGAGCAAGTGCAGTTGGAACACACTCAGCTGCTGGCTGACACCCGACCATGTGACAGACAGATCTTTCCCATGTGGTGGGCAGGATCACCAGCGGAACTAACACAAATTATCAACTTCTCCAGGCCTTTTTACCTTTTTCTTTTTCTTTTTTCTTTTCTTTTTTTGTTTGTTTTTTGTTTTTGTTTTTTTGAGGTCGGGTCTCCCTCTAGCCCAGGCTGACCTGGAATTCACTATGTAGTCTCAGGGTGGCCTCAAACTCATGGTGATCCTCCTACCTCTGCCTCCCTTTAAAGGCGTGCACCTCCACGTTCAGTTTCCAGTCCTTTACTTACAAGGAACATTCACTTGGGTTAGGATCAACAGTTAACTACGAGGTTTGAAAATAATCAGAAAGCAAGCAGACAGGCCCTTCCTGTGGCACCACAAGCTTCTCCCCCCCCCCCCCATGCTGCTACTGTTAATCCTATTTAATTACATTAAAAAGAAGCTGCAGTGAAGATCTTACACATAATTAGAGTTGACTTATGTTTGTTTGTTTTTTTTGTCATCCTCTATCTGTAATCAGGAATACAGGATTGGATCTAGATCAGGCAGGGAGTTCTGCAGGCCTCTCCTGCATGTCCAGGATAACATGCAAACTTGGATGTGTAAAAATGTAGCATTGCTACCTAGGGATGTACTTCTGTTAACACAGGAGCTTGGCAGGCAAAGCCATCATTTGTTAAACGGACTAGCAACTACTTGCTGCTGTGGGAAAGCAGTCTTCAGGCACACTGAATGAGCAGCTGTATGGAAGAGTCACTTAAGTGGAAGGCAAGGAGAGAGGTGACCTTGCGGGAGCGCCTCCTCGGAGCTCTATCTGTTTCCATAGTTAACAGAGGAGAGCTGGTTTGCTGAAGCTGCATCATCCAGGGGGGCTTCTAGAGCCAGAGGGGAAGGCAGAACCTGCCTTCCAATATAGTAAGCCTTACCGGCTAGGTGACCTCTATAGCAAGTTACTCCATGGCATGTGCCTGGTTCCCTCATTTGGAAAAAGGGAGTTAGAAGTGGGGTGCCTCCAGGGACAATATGAGGAGTGCATGTGTTAATACCTGCAAACCATTTAGAATGATATATGTGAAATGTCAAGAACCACAGTATATACACAAGAGATATGATCATCATTTAAAAAATATTGCAATATACATTTGAATTTTAGAAAACAACCCCCCAAACATTCAGGGTCCTCTCCGAGGTTCCAAACCATGGCCTCCTACTGTATACACACAGACTCCTGGAAACTGAGGAAAGGTTGGTGTGGGGGGGAAGAGCAGGTGCCTCAGTCCACAATTAAACAGAAGTCACCACCAGAGAACACGCACTCTGTTTGAAGTTCACCGGAGCTTTCCCAATACAAATTACTTTCTCCCCGTCTTTCAAGCAATTATCACTTTTAAAGGCTAGCGGGGGAGGGGTGTGAAAGGGAAAGTAATGAGGATTGGAAATAGAAAGACTCTTCCCTGCAAC